>PVJC01005220.1:0-18173 GCA_004026665.1 Murina feae
CACATAAACAAATTGAGAGATAAAAATTACATAGTCACATCAATTGATGCAGAAAAAGCATTTGACAAAATCCAACACCCAAACTCTCAGCAAGGTGGGAATAGAAGGATCATACCTCAACATCATAAAAGTCATACATGAAGCCCACAGCCAACATCATACTCAATGGGCAAAAACTAAAACCACTTCAGGAACAAGACAGGGATGCCCATTCTCACCACTCCTGCTTGACTTAGTACTGGAAGTAACAGCCATTGCCATCAGACAAGAAGTAGAAGGCATCCAAATTGGAAAAGATGAAATAAACTGTCCTTATTCGTCGATGACATGATATTGTACATAAAAAACTCTAAAGACTCCATCAAAAAACTGTTAGACTTAATAAATGAATTTGGCAATATAGCAGGATACAAAATCAATGCCAAGAAATCTATGGCATTTCTATACAACAATAGTGAACTTACAGAAAGAGAGACTAAAAAAGCAATCCCATTTACCATTGCACCAAAAAAATGAACATACCTAGGAATAAACTTAACTAAGAAGTTAAAGACCTTTACTCAGAATACTATAGGACACTGAAAGAGAGATAGAGGAAGACATAAACAGATGAAAGAACATACTGTGTTCATGGATTGGTACAATTAGCATCATCAAAATGTCCATACAACCCAAAGCAATCTGTAGATTCAATGCAATCCCCATTAAAATTCCAACAGCATATTTCACAGACCTAGAACTTTCCAAAAATTCATCTGGAATGAAAAAAGATCCTGAATAGCTGCAGGAATCCTGAGAAAAAAGAACAAAGTAGGTGGAATCTCAATACCAGATATCAAGCTGCATTACAAAGCCACTGTTCTCAATACTGCCTGATACTGGCACAAGAACAGACATATAGATCAGTGAAATAGAATAGAGAACCCAGAAATTGACTCAAATCACTATGCTCAATTAATATTTGACAAAGAAGGAATGAACATACAATGGAGTCAAGACAGTCTCTTTAATAAACGATGTTGCGAAAATTGGACAGATACATGCAAAAAAATGAAAAGAGACTACCAACTCACACCATACACAAAAATAAACTCAAAATGGATGGAAGACTTAAATGTAAGATGGGAAACCATAAAAATACTAGAGGAATCCACAGGCAGCAAAATCTCAGACATATGCCAAAGCAATTTGTTCACTAATACTGCTCCTAGGGCATTGGAAACTAAAGAGAAAATAAACAAATGGGACTATATAAAAATAAAAAGCTTTTGCAAAGTAAAAGAAACCATCAATAAAACAACAAGAAATCCCACTGCATGGGACAACATATTTGCCAATGTTATCACTGATAAGGGTTTAATCTCCAACATTTATAGGGAACTCATACAACTTAACAAAAGGAAGATAAACAATCCAATCAAAAAAATGGGCAAAGGACCTAAATAGACACTTTTCAAAAGAGAGCATTCAGAAACCCAAGAGACATATGAAAACTTGCTCAAAGTCATTAATCATCCCAGAGGTGCAATTCAAAATGACAGTTAGGTATCATCTCACACCTGTCAGAATGGCTATCATCAAAAAATCAACAAAAAACAAGTGCTGGAGCGGATTTGGAGAAAAAGGAACCCCTGTGCACTGCTGGTGGGAATTCAGACTGGTGCAGCCACTGTGGAGAACAGTATGGAGTTTCCTCAATAAGTTAAAAATGGAACTCCCATTTGACCCAGTGATCCCACTTCTAGGAATATATCCCAAGAAATTAGAAACACTAATTAGAAAGGATATATGCACCCCTATGTTCATAGCTGCACAATTTACCACAGCCAAGATTTGGAAACAACCTAAGTGCCCATTAGCAGATGAGTGGATTAAAAAACTATGGTACATCTACACAATGTAATATTATGATACTGTAAACAGGAAATAACTCCTACCATTTGCAACAGCATGGACGGACCTGGAGAACATTATGCTAAGTGAAATAAGTCAGTTGGTGAAAGATAAATATCACATGATCTCACTCATTTTTGGAATATAATGAACACTATAAACTGGTGAACAAAAGCAGATCCAGAGACAGAGAAGCATTGATCAGGCTGTCAAGCCTCAGAGGGAAGCTAAGGGGGAGAGATCAACCAAAGGACTTGTATGCATGCATATAAGCCTAATTAATGGACACAAACAACAGGGGGGTGAAGGCATGAGTAGGGGGATCAGAGAGCAATGGGTGGTAAGGACAAGTATGTAATACTTTAATCAATAAAGAAATTTAAAAAACCAAAAGAACAAAATATTATATCAAATTAAAAAACAGAAATATCAATGATGATAGAGAATCATTGATTGGCTGCCTCCTGTATACCCCCACTGGTGATCTGGTCCACAACCTGGGCATGTGCCCTTGACTGGAATTGAATCCTGCGCCCTTTAGTCCACAGACCAATGCTCTATCCACTGACCAAAACCAGTTAGAGCTGGAGGATGGGATTTTATGTTTATGTATGTGTGTGTGTCCCTCAGTCCAGCCTGCACCCTCTCCAATCTGGGACCCCTTGAGGGATGTTTGAATGCTCATTTAGGTGGTGGAATCGGGCCTAAACGGGCTGTCAGACATCCCTCTCACAATCCAAGACTGCTGGCTCCCAACTCCTTGCCTACCCTACCTGCGTGATTGCCCTAACTGCTTCTGCCTGCCAGCCTGATCACACCCTAACCACTCCCCTGCCAGCCTGATTGATGCCTAACTGCTCCTCTGCTGGCCCAATTGCCCCTAACTTCTCTCCCCTGCCAGCCTGGTCACCCCTAACTGTTATCTCCTGCAGGCATGGTCACCCCAACTGCCCTCCACTGCTGGCCCGGTCACCCCTAACTGCCCTCCCTTGCCAGCCTGGTCACCTTCTGGAACTACCTTCTGGATTGACTAGTGGGCGGGAGGTGGAGCTGCTGGCCTATGAGGCAGCCCAGCCAGGACCATGAGGCAGCCAGGGCTGTGACACCTACTCTCTTACTCTTGCAAGAATTTTATGCATTGGGCTTCTAGTTGGTATTTAAAAATGCAACTGATGCCCCCTCCCTTTGCCTCATTGACCCTCATACTTTCAACAATAAATATAAATAGCATATTAAAAATAAAAATACAACTGATTTCTGGATATTTATTTTGTATCCTACTACTTTTCTGAATTTATCATGTTCTGGTTTTTTTGTTTTGTTTTGTGTTTTTTTTTTTTGCTTTGTTTGTGTGTGTGTGTGTGTGTGTGTGTGTGTGTGGACTCTTTAGAATTCTCTATTCATAGTGTAAAATCAACTGCAAATAATGATAGTTTTACTTCTTCTTTTCTAAATTGAATGCCTTTTATTTCTTCTTCTTTACTAATTGCTATGGCTAGGACTTCCAGTACTACATTAAGTAAGAGTTAAAAGTGGGCATCCTTGTCTTGTTCCTGGCCTTAAGGAAAACACTTTGATTTTTTGCCCATTGAGTCTGATGTTGAGTGTGGGTTTGTCATATATAGCCTTTATTATGTTGAGGTATGTTCCCTGTTTTTCATTTTTTCTAATAGTCTTTATTATAAATGGGTACTGGATTTTATAAAATACTTTTTCTGCATCTATTGATATGATCATGTATTTTTTATCCTTCATTTTTTTTATGTGGAGTATTACATTTTTGACTTGTGGTTATTGTGCCAACCTTGCATTTCCAGAAGAAATCCCACTTGGTCATGGTGTATGATTTTTTAAAATATAGTGCTGAATTCAGTTCTAACTTTAAATGTTTTTGACTTTTTATGCAAACTCACCTTTTTATTTTTTAAAAAATGCTATCAAAATGCCATAAATCCATCTTTGCCCTTGTGTTTGTTCCCTATTTTTTTCACAGCTGATGTATTCAGTGTTAAGAATGCCCTAGTTACAAAATAGTAGTTCTTGTTCACTTTTCATGCAATTCAAAATCATGTTGAATTCCCTAAAGAGAAGTAGCTTCCTTCTATATTTGAACTCGCATTTAGAGGGAATTTATTTTAATATTTCAACATCTGTATAAAATGCTTTACAATTACTTTTAAGTCATTAATCCTCATATGAACACTGAGTAAGGTCACCAAGGACCGAGTCAGGTAAAGAATTTCTCCAAGATTACATGATCTGTTAATTGCAAATCACAGAGCTGACTTTTTCTATCCATCTGCCTCATACATGTACCAAGCAGTAGGCAATGACTTTGAATTCATGGGGTCCTCAAATTATGGTGGTGACTGGAAAGAGATTTATGTTCAAGCAAAAACATAAAAAGACTAATAAAAGACAGTTTAGTAAACTGCAAATCAGATCATGCCAACCCTCTGCTTAATGTCTCTCTTCTTTGCATTTAGAATAAAATCCAAATTTCCTACCTAGGCCTTCAAACCTTATGTAATCTGGCCACTATACCTCTCACTCATTTTATTTTGTATTAGTTTTCTGCTTGTGTATTTGATTTTAACCGCATTTTCTGTTCTCATTCTTGCAGCAGGGCCACTGAATTTGTTGTTGCTTCTTTCCTAGCAGATTTCCTCCTTAAACCTTGACACAGCCAGTCTCAGATAAAGTGTCACTTCCTTAGACAAGATTTTCTTAAAATGACCCTTCCTCTGGTCATTTTCTAGCAGCACCTCACTATTTTATAATTATTATTTCAAGATCAGTAATAATTAGAGCATTTATCACTATTGATGTTGTCTTATTATTCCTTGCTTATCCTCTCCCCCACCAGACTATAGCTCAACAAGAATAAGACACTTGTTTGTCTTGTTCAATTATTTTTATAAACAGTGCCAAAAGTGGTACTTAAATACAAATGTGCACTTAATAAATGTTTTTGAATGATTACCTGTTAGATGTTGCACAGGTACTACTGTATTTTTTGCTAGATATCTTTGGTAATATGTGGCTTTTCCAAAGGGAAATGTTGACTAGCAATTATTGCCAAAAGTTTTCTCCTTTTCCAGTGATATATTTGCCTGTTCTTCGTGAGACCATTTGTGGTTAATTTGTCGGGCTTTGATCTAATCATGCTACAGATGTTCAGAAACGCCACCTTTCTGTGCATTGAGGCTCCGTCACTAGGGTTTGTAAAAGTAATGGGCTGTGCCCAATTTTTCCCCAATGTGCTCAACTCTCAGGGACAATGAAAAGAAAGATCTATCTTTTGCCTAACAAGGAGAAACTGAAAAGAAAATTCAATTTTTTGTTTTCTCAGTCAAGGAAAAAAAAAGTGGAGGTTGGGTGAGAAATCCCAGAACTGAATTTTTTAAATTAAAATATTCAATTAGATTTTGCCATTTCCCTAGAGTGAAATATTCTTAGTTGAACATTTGAGTAGCATGTGAAGAGTGAGTTATGACATACTGAGGCTGAGGTAAGGTGATAGAATTGTGATATAATGTGTTGACATGGCATAGTGCATTTCCCCTTGATTTCAGTTGTATTTGATAGAAAATGGTGAAAAGGCACTTTTAACCAGTAATTATTCAGTTATGAATCAGTTTGATTTTAGATATAAATGTTGCTCTAATCTATGGAAATAAATTGAATATATGATAAAAGACACACAAACCTATCTGGTATTTGTATCAATATTGGACATATTTTTTTTTCTTTTTCTTCTTTTGTTTTTGAGTTCAAACCATACTTTTTTTTTAAAAAAAAATTGCCCCATCACTTCTTTTTTCTTTTTATTTAATTTTTTAAATTAAAGTTAACATATATTACATTAGTTTCAGATGTACACCCCATTGATTAGACATTATATAATTTATTAAATGATCATCCCAATAAATCTCATATCCATCTGACACCATACATAGTTATTAGACTATTATTGATTATATTCCTTATGCTGTACTTTATATCCTCATGACTATTTGGTAACTACCAATTTTACTTCTTAATCTTTCCCTTTGTTCCCCCAAACTTCCTTCTGTCTGGCAACAGTCAAAATGCTCTCTGTATCTATGTGTCTGTTTCTATTCTCCTTGTTCATTTACTTATTTTTTTACTTTTTAGATTTAATTATTGATAGATATGTACTTATTGCCGTTTTATTGTTCATATTTTGATTTTTTTCTTCTTCTTCTTAACATTTCATGTAATACTAGCTTGGTGGTAATGAACTCATTTAACTTTTTCTCGTCTAGAAAGCTCTTTATATGTCCTTTGATTCTAAATGATGGCTTTGCTGGTATAGTAATCTTGGTTGTAGGTCCTCGATTTTCATCACTTTGAATATTTCTTGCCAATTCCTTCAGGCCTGCAAAGTTTCTGTGGGGGAATCAACTGACAGTCTTATGGGAGCTCCCTTGTAGGTAACTGATTTTCTCTTACTGCTTTTAAGATTATTTCTTAGTTTTTAACCTTTTGCATTTTAATTATGATATGTCTCAGTGTGGGCCTCTTGGGTTTATCTTTTATGGGCTCTCTGTGCTTCCTGGACTTAAATGTCTATTTTCTTCACTAAGTTAGGGAAGTTTTCTGTCATTATTTCTTCAAATAGATTTTCCATTTCTTGCTCTTTCTCTCTCCTCCTTCTGGCACCTCCATGGTACACTTGAAGTTGTCCCAAAGGTCCTTACACTATCTCATATTTTTTATCCTTTTTTTCTTTTTGATGTTCTGACTGGTTCTTTTGCTTCCTTATATTCCAAATTGCTGTTTCATTTTTGGCTTCATCTACTGTACTATTGATTCTTTATAAATTATTCTTCATTTCAGTTAGTGTATTCTTCATTTGTGACTGATTCTTTTTTATGGCTTCCATGTCATTTTTTATGATGTTGAAGTTCTCTCTAAGTTCATCTGCTCTATCCCTAAATTCATTTATCATCCTTTTAAACAGTATTTTGAACTCTGCATCTCATAGATTGCTTGTCTTCATCCACTTTAGTTCTTTTTCTGGAGTTTTGTTCTGATCTTTTATTTGGAACATGTTTCTTTATCTTCTCATTTTGGCAACCTGTCTGTGTTTATTATTAGTTAGAGCTGCTGTGTCTCCAGGCTTGGTATAGTGGCCTAATGTAATAGGTATTTTGTAGGGTTCGGTGGCACAGCTTCCCTGTTCACACAAGCTGCATGCACAAGATGCATACCCCTGTGTGGACTGTGTATTCCATTTTGTTACGGTTGAGCTTTGATTGCAGTTGGCACATTGTGATAGGGATTTATGCCCCAGGTCTGTCAGCTGAAAGAATTGGCTGTGACCACCATGGAGGATCAGTTTTGCAAGGACCCATCCCATGGAATAGGATTTACTTCAGTAGGGTTCTGATGGTGTCTGAATACACCCCTTGAGTATGTCACTTATGGAGCTGGTTGGTGATGCTTTGATGTGGTTTGAAGGTTTTTCACTAGATGTACAGGTTCTGGAGCCTCCCAGGAGCTACAAGCCAAGGTTAGCCAATGCGTGTGTTCTGCTAGGGCCACCTGACACGAGCTACAACGTGACCTGTGGATAGCTGCTACTTATGCTGAGCTTGGAGGTTCCCTGGAGAGGTCAAGCAGTGAACCAAGTCTGGCTGCCCCTAGTGCTTGGCCTGGGGTTACTTATCAAATGGTAAAGGATGTGCTGCATCCAGATACTGCTTGTTTGAGAGATTTTAGGAAAGTCTGAAGTATGAACCAAGACAGATCATTCATATGAAAAAAATCACTGGAAACAGCTTGAATGGGCTTACAAATTGCGTGGATTGTCAGAGAATCACCAGGTTGGGGTGAATGGGAATAGTCAGGTTGATGGAGACTCAGATTTGACACCTGCCTGTAGGCTCTGTGAGAGACGGACTCAGAAAGAGAATAATGGCCCCTGCCAACCTTTCTGTCTTGGAGAAAGCTGCCTCTCTAGCTCTTGCCCTGATGCCAGACACTTCAGTTCCTTCCCATATGTTCCTGTTGCCTTTTAAGCTGATACCCCAATACAGGACGACAGAATGAGTGAGTCCCAGTAAGTCCGTGCATAGGGCCTTTTAACAGGAACCACCTGGGATTCCAGCAGCCCTCTGTGTCAGTGAGCTACAATCCCTACTTGTTTTTACAGTCAGAAGTACTGGACTTTTTTTCTTGGCACTGGAATTCTGATGGACGTCTGATGTAGGGCTGGAAACTCCACAGCCAAGATATCCATCCTGATTTTTATCTACCACATGTGAGTGTGACATGGCCATTCTGCATGTCTCCCCTGGTACCAGTCTCAATGTGGCTTCTTTAATTCCCTAGTTGTAGGACTTTCATTCAGTCATATTTCAGGTGGTTCCGAATAAGAGTGGTTCAATAGTTTAGTTTTAATTTTGATGTGGTTGTGGGAAGATGCAAATACCGTGTTTACCTATGGCATCATTTTGATTAGAACTGACTCTCTTAGCCTTGATTTTCAAAGAGTGGTCTGAACAACCTCCTGAATTACTGATACCCATTGTGCAAATTCAGATTCCCAAATCTCACCCAGACTTACTGATTTAAGAATGAGAATGAGGCCTCAAAATCTGCACATTAATAAGCACCCTTGTGTTACTTTATACAAACTAAATTTTGGAGACAGTTTAGGGACTTGAGACCATTTTGTATAATTGCTGATATTTCTCAAATGATTAAACTAGTTCTTGAAAAATCACAAAATTATAAAGACTTTTAGTTTGAAAGATCATAGAATTGTACCCTCATTTTAGGAAACAATTTGTTTAGAATTACTAATATGTAAGTTACCTGGTAAATCTAACTCTTCAGAAAGACTCACTCTGATTCTGAATAATGGGGTTTTATTGCTTTTTCTTATCTGATGCCTGAACTCAAAGTGAGCAATTTAAGAGACAATTGGCCCAATACAGGAAAACATGTGGAAGAAGAGCCCTAGCTCCTTAGTTTATAGGAATCACAAAGAGCAGTCAAAAGGGTAGAGAGGAATGACCTTTAGTCTTTTCACCATGGGTCCTGAGTAGGCCGTCTGGTGTTGCACCTCCCACATTCAGGAAGGGTAACATGAATGTCTTTGTAGCAAATCAAAAATCAAATTTTGTTCTACCTTCCACGTCTATGTTCTGTGTGACACTGGAACAGGTCCCCTTTTCTCAGTTATATCATTTGTAAAATGGAATTAATAGTAGAATCTACTTAATGGGATTATTTTGGTGTTGATAAGGATAAAGAAATTTAAAAAGTGCCTTGCATTTAGTAAGCTTTCAGTAAATGTTAACTGTTGATATTATACTAACTTTCAGGATTAAGGAACTAAAAAAAATCTAAAACAAGAAACTGGAACCATTATATTTTCACATAAGAAAACTGGTTCCAGTGGTGTTTGAAGTAATATTTTCTCTTTTTCTATTCAAAAGCTAGGATAGTTATAGCTGTTCCCACTTCTGTTCTTGATCCCGAGGCCAAAATAAGTTTCCAAGAATAATTACTTTCTTTTATCTCACAGTGGAAAGACTGGGGCTTAGAGCTAATTTGCCTATTTATTTATCTTGACTAAGGGAATAGAAAGGAAAATAATCCTATATAATAAAAGGGTAATATGCAAACTGACCCTAATAGCACAATGACTGGGAATGACTGGTCACTATGACACACACTGACCACCAGCGGGCAGACACTCATTGCAGGACCTGCCCCTTGGTGGTCAGTGTGCTTCCGCAGGGGAGCTCTGCTCAGCCACAAGCCGGGCTGATGGCTGCCAGCACAGCAGTGGTGGTGGGAGCCTCTCCTGCCTCCTCAGCCTCACTAAGGATGTCTGACTACAGCTTTGGCCTGCTCCCCACTGTTAAGTGGACATGTCCTGAAGGCTCCCAGGCTTCCAGAGGGATGTCTGACTGCCAGCTTAGGCCTGATCCCCCCAAGGAGAGGGCCTAAGCCAGCAGATGGACATCTCCCAAGGGGTCCCAGACTGCGAGAGGGCACAGTTCAGGCTGAGGGATCTCCCTCCACCAAGTGCACAAATTTTTGTGCACTGGGCCTTTAGTCTAATATAATAAAAGAGTAATATGCAAATTGACTCTCATTCCATTACACCCACAAAGCTGCACCCACCAACCAATCAGGAGCAAATATGCAAATCAACTAAGATGTCTACGGCCACGGAGCTGGAGTTGTCCCAGGCAATGGAGGAAGCCAGGACCCTGAAGGCCCTGAGCTCTACTCAAGGCTACAAAGCTTCAATTATAGAAGATAAACAAACCCCAGATACCTGCAGAGCTGGGATCTTGGGTTTCCAGGGGCAACCCAGGCTTCAAGTGGACGGGGAGGAGGGGGACTAAGGCAAAAAAGTTTCAATTATAGAAGTTGAATGAATCCCAGATACCTGCTTGCAGCCAAGCACCCCAGTAGGTACCTGAACCCTGAAGGGGCTGTGGGCAGCCTGAAATGGCCCTTTGCCCCTCACCCAGGCTGACCAGGCACTCCAGCAGTTAGACATCCCCCGAGAGTCCCAGACTGTGAGAGGGCACACACCAGGTTGAGGGACCCCCCTTCCCTCTGAGTGCACAAATTGTTGTGTACTGGGCCTCCAGTGGTACTATAAAACTCTTGCTGGTTAACCTAGATCGCCTTGTGCTGTGGCATAAATTTCTACTCATTTGCCCATAGTTTATTAAAAAGGATTATTTTATTATTTCTAATGCAAATTATGTATATTTAGTTACCTCCTTGACTACCCTTATTTCCTATTAAATGTTAAACCTCGAAGGAACCATTTAGTTCATTTCTCATTCTCCCTACTTGCCATCTTACCTCCATCACCACTGCCTTTCTTATCCCCTCTCCTCCCCAGTACCACTACCAGTGTTTTATAAATAGTGAAACCAAGATTACGAGATGATAGGTTACTTACTTAAGTGGTAAATTGGAATTTGATATTATGTTTGTCTGATGCCAAAGCCCATGTTTTTAACCACTAGATAAATAGCTTCACTTCTAAATTAGAAAAGCATTTTAACAGGCATAATTGAACAACTAGGATTAAAATAATTTATCTTTAAAGTCAGGAGAATCATTCAATATGTAGATCTAGAAGAACTGCAATCAAACAAAGGTCCAAACATCACCATTGTAAGCTAACCATGAAGCATTATTGGCTGTTCTGCTTATCTACCTACGTGCAGATATATGAGTATTTGCATGTTTATCTACTGTTGGCTTTATCAGTACTTTGACAAAAACCCACTAGGTCCTTGAGTTTATATCTTGTGACTTTGATCTAAGGCATGGAAGTTATCTTGGCACAATAATCATGTTCATAGAACAGTTAAGACTGTACTTGAATAAATCCAGTGCAAGGCCAGTGAATTGGCTCAGTTACTCTACAGTAACAAAGAATCCAAACATCTGAGTGGATTAATATAATAGAAGTTTATTTTTCACTGAAACTACATGTCTACTTCAAGACAGACGCTCTGCTTTACCCATTCTCATTCTAAGTCAAAGACTGGTTGAAAGATCACCATCTGGAGTTTTACTTATCACCATGGTAAAGGAGAAGACGAGAAAGTCTGGAGGATGTAGAACTAAGACAAATGCTGGGGTCCAGAAGTGGCTTATGTTATGTCCACTTGCAGATCATTGGCCAGAGCTAGTCAAATGGACTGTCCAACCACAAAGGGGCTTGAAAATGCAATCCTATCACATACTTAGAAGGCGAAAATGTGTAAATACTTGATAAACAGCAGTAATGACACTGACTGCTGAAGAAGGAGTGGAGCTTTCTTACAGAACTGTTTACAAATGAATGGATTTATCTTGTGAATTGGTAAACATTCCCGTTGGTTCAGGTTTCAGGTAAAGAATGAACAACTCTCTTGTATATTATAGAAAAGATATGTGACCAAGGGACTGAGAATAACACTGATTCTAAAACTTTGTATTGTATATGCACCAGCATTTTTAGTAGATAATCTGTACTTTTCAACAAAATTTTTGAAATGCTCTTTTCTGAGTTCACTATATATTTACAATGTTTTTATTATTTCTGTTATTTACTTTAAACATTAAGTACTTTAAAATTCTTAGAGTATCTTAGTAATTGTTAGGAAAATTTGTAAGTCTTCAATCTATGTCTTGGCCCCACCAATAACTCTTCCTACACTTCTGCTTGAGAACCTGAGGATTAGAAATGATCACCTTCTATGACTCTGAATCTATTTTACTTCATCAGTTTATGTTGTTTATTATATTCTACATATGAGTGAAATCATGTGATATTAGAACAGACCATCCAAACTCAGGTGGAAAGGGGCAAGGAATGGGGGCGAGGCAGAAAGGAGGGAGAGATCAATCAAAGGACTTGTATGCATACATATAAGCATAACCTATGGACACAGTCAGTAGGGGAGGGGGAGGGCATGTGGGGGGTGGGTGGTGGGAACAAGTGGGGAGACATCAATGAGGGAAAAAGGATTCATATGTAATACTTTAAACAATAAAGAATTTTTTTAAAAAAAGAAATGATCACCTTAAATATATTGTCCAAGGTGAAGATACCAAGAATCTTTAGTTATAATGAGCAAAACTTGGGAAAGGAAGAGGGATTTTCTGATGAAGAGGCTGTCATGAGAAAATAATATTGACTGTGTACTATGTGTGTGTGTATGCGGGCAGGCATTTGAGAAAACTTTCACCACAATATTTAAATATACTCGTATATGTAGTAAATATTAACATGTATTCAAATATATGTTTAATAAGAATTAAAATTAAAAGATTATATTGTGATGAGGTTGCATTATGGCTTTTAATGTGATTCCGAGGAATTACAATTTAAATGGTAAATATAAAGTGGTAATGTGATGTCAATTAGGCAAGAAACAGCCTACTAAGGAACAAAAAGGTAGATTTATACTGATCAAACTTTCTGGAAAATTTTTGTTCAGGGCCAGAGATAAAAGTAACTCTATGGCCAGAGTTTTTAGCAAAGAATCTAGGCAAAAAATGAAAGTAGAATTTTCCATAAGACATAAAATATTTTTATTAAATTCAGAATTTCTAGATAAGACAATATGGATACTTAACAAAGCCAATAATGAACTTTCCTGTTAAATATCATAGGTTTATGATATTTATTTTTAAATTTTATCTTTCATTTTAATTGGTTTCACAATGATATGCCTAAGTATTGTTTCCTTTTTATTTTTTCTTCTTAGGATTCTAAACTTTATGGTTTTGTGGCTTGATGTCTTTTATCACATTTGGAAAATTCTCAGCAATTGTTTTTCCAGATACTTTTTTTCTGCATCATATTTTTTTCTTAGAATTTATTGTCCCACAGGTCTTGCATGCTCTAATCTGTGTTTTCTTTTTTAATTCTTATTGCCTTTGTGTTTCATTTGGGATATTTCTGTTTCCCTATCTTTTTTCTACTATGTCAATTTCTACTGATAAGACCATTGAATAAATTTTTCATTTTTTTCTGTTTTAAAACGTTTTGAAATTTTCCTCCATTTCATTGATTATTTCTATGTTTTCCATTTTTCTTTATCCTGATTGTAATGATTGTCTACTGTATTTGTTAATTCTATATCTCAGTCATCTATGGTTCAGTTCTCATTGACTATTTCATTTTGCTTATGTATCACTGTTTCCTGCTTTTATGAATGTCTCATAGTTGTGTATTATATGCCACATATATTAGGACTCCCTTACCACTGGTTTTAAACATTTTGAGGTGTAAAATATTTCTTTTTTTAGCAAGGCTTGGTATCCAAGCACCATGTAACAGATGCTATCCTGCTCTCCAGTCCTGCCTCAAGATTTCTGTCCCACCGGAGATCTCCCTTTGACTTCCAGCTCTGACCTAATTGCTCACATGCTGCTGAGCACCAGATAAAAGTCCTGAAATTGAGAAGTGGTAAATAGTAAAGATTTTCTCTGTGTTTGGGGTTCATATGTATTCAGTATTTCACATTAGCCCAAGGTTGTTAGAAGTTCAGGCAATTTTACTGGCAAAGTCTCTGACCCAATAACAATTCTGTTCCTTCACTTGTTACCTAGGATTCAAAGCTGCCTAGAGCTGTCCTAGAGCTTATCCCACTCTGATATTTAGTTTCTCCTAAATATCCATCAACTCCCCAGTTAATAAATATACATAATTTTTAAATTTAACTGGTATTTTTTCTGTGTTATGGTGAGAGCATGATCAGGTCTATTATACTCAGAGCAGAATGTGGACAGCCCTCTGTTTTTGAAATCACTTTATCAAAAATTTTTTTTATGATTCTAAAAACAATAACCATTATAAAAATTTTAGAAAGACCAGAATATTGAAGAATACTTAATTCAATATGCTTTTTTATTTTGTAAGACTACACTAATCCTCTTTGAATTTCATCAATTTAAAACTATTTGGTGTCCAAGTGGAAAATATTTTGCTTTCTCTTTCAATCCTCCATGCCAAATTCAGCCATCAAAATTTTTGTTTGCTTCTTGGATTCTGTTTGTTCTCCACTATCCTTTCATGTACACCTTGTGTGATATGGAAGATAAAATGCATCACCCTTATGGTGTGCAGTGAAATGCAGCTCTGCAGTGCCTATTCCTTCAGAAAAGACACTCTTCATGGTACTAAAAAAGCAAAGATACTATGAGGGCATTATGATCTCCAGCTACCAGGACCCTCATGATGAGAAGGTATTGATAGGTATCTGGAGACCCAATATATTTATTCCCTCAATATATAGTATTCAATTACAAGTTTACTAAAAATATTTATGGAAATGTCACATCATACGATAGCTATAGAAATATTCAGATGTGTGGAAAGGGCCCTGAAGGTACATTGAAACCTAGTGATCCTTTCTTGCCAGAGAAGAAAAGCATCATACCAAGCTACACATTACAGGGAAAAAAGATCTCTCCTATGATATGCAGCTAGGGAAAGGTACTAAAAGAATAAATAAGGTCAGACAACTGTTGTTAGATAAAGTAAAGTCCTTTATGTGATAATATATGGCTCTTCTCCTTTTCAGTCAATGTCAATGCCTAAGTTTAGTCTTGTTTATATAATTTATTTGGGAGCTGCCAGTGTATTTGCTTGTGACCCCTCTATCTTATAAAACAGGTTGAAGTGAAGTTTCTTTTGTGCTTGAGCATTGACTATTTTTTTATATCATTATAGATAACACAAAGCAGTGTGGTATACTACTGTTTCCCCGAAAGTAAGACATCCCCCGAAATAAGACCTACTTACAGTTTTGTCCCCTCGCTGAAATATAAGGCATCCCTGAAAATAAGACCTCCATGAAAATAAGACCTCCCCGATAATAAGGCCTCCCCAAACATAAGGCCTCCCCGATAATAAGGCCCCCTGAAGCTACTGTAACTCTGGACTCTGGGTCGTAGCGGTGGGTGCCGCTGCGCAGTGGTTGGCCACAGCGAAGCCGGAGCAGACAGGCTCTCTTTTAATCAGAGAGCCCGGGCTGCCGCCAGGACAAGCTGCCACCTGGTGCTCACTGTGCCCTGATGGAGTCTAGCTGACTCACAATTAGACAGTGAGTCACGCGGGGCAGGAGTTGGGCATGTTGTGTGGACACACAGGTAATAAATTTCCTTTTTTTTTTTGTTCAACAGTAAATGTGTACCATATTCTTCTTCATGGAAAAATAAGACATCCCCTGAAAATAAGACCTAGTGCATCTTTGAGAGCAAAAATTAATATAAGACACTGTCTTGTTTTTGGGGAAACAGGGTAGGGTATGTTTGTCATCCACACAATGATACTGGTGTTTTACATGTTTATAGATGAGCTTAAACCTTAATGGGTTATTTTCTTCTTTATTAAAATAAACTCCACGCTGAGTTATCTTAGAAATAGTTGGGATAAAATCTAAAATAAATAATAGTTATGTGCATGTCATAGTTTATGAACACTTTTATATTTACATTTATTATATATAACAATATATACATATATTCATTACAATTCTTCAACTCTGCGATGAGGAAACTTGAGTGGAAACAAAAAGAAAAGTGACGTCCAAAAACATAAGATAATTAATTATAGAGTTGGATACTTACCAGTCTAATTCTTATTTCATCTATTTTATTTAGTGAACACATACACTAAGATAAGGTTAGTATAAAAGAAACCTTAGTTTTCACTCCTAAAAATAAGGATATAAATATTGAAATAGCATCAGTTCAGCTCTATTTTTAAACGATAGTTCAAAATAGGTTTTTGGTTCCAGTTTTTCTTATTTTCCTCATTTAGCTTTTATTTTCTTATCACAGAGGTTACTCACAGCCAACTAGCCAAATGAAAAGTATGGCTTGATTAAGAATCTCTCTTGTCAAGTAATTTGTGCCTAATGTTTTTAGCTTTCCCATGGGCTGTTGTAGAAAATGGTAAATCTGGTTTAAATGAAACCTGATCCTGTTAATGGTTTAATAGCAGCTGCCACAGGGTTATGGCATTTTTCAACAGATGCTTCTGTTTCATTTTAAATGTAAACTAAGCCTTGGAATATTTACATAAATCATATAAAATATGCCTACACACTTTTGGCTAAATATATTGTTATAAAATAGTTTTAGGCAAGTCCTCATCTTTGCCCATTCATAATTATTTACATAGAATTTTTAAAAATCCTATGCAATGCTCTATTTTTTAAAAAGACTATGTCTTGTACATTCCTAAATAATATTTTATAAGAGCCCAAGGGTAGGCCCATCTCTACATCTGGGACCCTGGGCAATGACTTGGTCAATTTGATGATTTCATTTATCTTTATGCCTCTCAATGTTAATTTAGCACCAACAAATTGCTTATACAATGATGTGCATTATTCTGTCAACAGGATAGTCACAAAATTAAATGGGAAACTATTTTTCCTTGAAGAGGTAGACCTTGTAATAGCAACTCAAGCTACTGTTGGGCCTAGGATTATTTTTTCTGGAGTGTGATATGCAACCATCTTTTTAAAAAGTATTTCATTTGAGTCAAGCACTTATGCTGGGTACATAAATGATACAAAGGTGAATGGCAGGCAAGTAAAACAATGACTACAAAAAATAGAGAAACAATCTGATCTAATAAAAGAGTAATATTGAAATTGACCATTTCTCTGGGATGCCTAAGCCATGCCCACCAGCCAATCAGAGCAGCTGCATGCAAATTAACCCAGCCAAGATGGAGGCTGGCAGTCACGGAGCTACAGTAAACAGGTGGCTTCCGTTGCACCAGGAGTAAACTGTCTGCCTAGGCTGGCTGGGCCTCTCTCTGCTCAAGGCAACATTCTTTCAATTATAGAAGCCACGGAGCTGAAGCAAACAGGAGGCTTCCTTACCTGCCTAGGCCTGGCTTAAAGCAACA
Organism: Murina feae; assembly: GCA_004026665.1. NCBI lineage: Eukaryota > Metazoa > Chordata > Mammalia > Chiroptera > Vespertilionidae > Murina > Murina feae. The sequence continues at coordinate 17,327 of PVJC01005220.1, forward strand.
GTGTATCTTAACTAATAAAAGCGTAATATTAAAATTAACCATTTCTTCAGGATGGCCTAAGCCATGCCCACCAGCCAATCAGAGTGACTGTATGCAAATTAGCCTAGCCAAGATGGCGGAGGCCACAGCTCTGGTATGCGGCTGCTGCCTCCGCCATCTTGGGAGCCTCCGTTCTGGGAAGGCATCTGGCGCCCTGGGCTGGCCGATGCCTTCCCAGGTGAAAGCCTTACAGGAGGGCGGGGACCAGCCAGCGGGACCCTGCGACCCCTCCTGGGAGGCCGATCGTGTGGCCAGCGCCTGCCCAGCACCACCTGATCAGCCTCCCAGGCGGAGAAGCCTTCCCAGGGGGCAGGGACGAGCCAGCGGGACCCCGTGGAGGAGGCCAATCGGGTGGCCACTGCCACCCCATCGGCCTCCCAGGCAGAGAAGCCTTCGGGGGGACAGGGATGAGCCGGCGGGACCCCGCGGACCCCTATGGGAGGCTGATCGGGTGGCCAGCGCCTGGCCAGCACCACCCGATCGGCCTCCCAGGCAGAGAAGCCTTCCCGGGAGGCAGGGACGAGCTAGTGGGACCCCGCGGAGGAGGCCGACCGAGTGGCCAGCGCCACCCGATCGGCCTCCCAGGTGGAGAAGCCTTCCCAGGGGGCGGGGACGAGTCGCGGGACCCCGTGGCCCCCTCCTGGGAGGCCGATCGGGTGGCCAGCACCACCAAATGGGCCTCCCAGGCAGAGAAGCCTGGGGGTTTGGGGGCTGGGACTAGCCAGGGGATCCCACGGCCCCCTCCTGGGAGGCCTATCGTGTGGCCAGCACCACCCCATCGCTTCCCAGGTGGATGGCCCGGAGGGTG
>PVJC01005220.1:18273-38893 GCA_004026665.1 Murina feae
CTGTGGCCAGCCTGAAAACTGCCCTTAGCCCCTCACCCAGGCTTGCCACACCCCCTGGGGTGAGGGTCTCCACTGGGGAGCTTGACCAGCCTGCAAACAGACATTGGCCCCTCACCCAGGCTGGCCAGGCACACCAGCAGGTGGACATCCCCAGAGGGGTCCCAAACTGTGAGAGGGCACAGGCTGGGCTGAGGAAACACCCCCCCCCCCATCGCCCCAGTGCACAAAAAATTTTGTGCACCGGGCCCGTAGTCAATTATAAAAGGTAAATAAACCCCAGAACCTGCTTCCAGCCAGCTTTGCTGGGACGTTGGGTCAATGGAAGCTGTGGGCAGCCTGAAAGCCTGAAAACTGCCTTCAACCCTGCACCCAGGCTTGCCAGGCAGCCCAGTAAGGACTCAAACCCTGAAGGTACTGTGGGCAGCCTGAAAACGGCCCTCAACCCCGCACCCAGGCTGCCCAGGCACCCCAGTAGGGACTCAAAACCTGAAGGGACTGTGGGCAGCCTGAAAACAGCCCTAAGCCCCTCACCTAGGCTGGCCACACCCCAATGGGGTGAGGGTCCACACTGGGGGGCTTGGATAGCTTGCAAACAATCATCAGCCCCTCACCCAGGTTGGCCAGGCATGCCAGCAGGTAGACATCTCCTGAGGGGTCCCAGACTGCAAGAGGGCACAGACTGGGCTAAGGGACCTCCCGAATGCACAAATTTTTGTGCACTGGGCCCCTAGTTATACAATATAAGTACCAGTTGAAACAAAAAGGACTGGAAAGTATAATATACAATGTTAGCTAATGTACTAGCATTACAAGTTTGATTCCTGAAGATCATAAAGCACAGAAGTTGAACTGGCAAGGTCAGATTTTGTTATATGGGTTTCATTTTCATTGTGCTATGGGTGCTCAATATCTTGAGGAGGATAGGTTATATACATGAATGCATTCAATGGAGAGTTTCTAAGAACAAAAAATAGAAGTACAAACTATCCTTTTACTTTATTTTAAACTAGGAGACTGGTGCACGAAATTTGTCCACTGGAGGGGGGAAGGGAGTTCCTCAGCCCAGCCTGCCCCCTCTCACATATTGAGAGCCCTCAGGGGGTGGCCTACTGATGGCTTAGGCCTGCCCCCTGCTTCCCTAGGGGAACGGGTCTAAGCCACAGTCTGGCCTCCCTTTGTGGGAGGCAACCAGGCTAATCAGGGGAAGTCACCAGCCCTATCATCCTGCTGCTTCAGCCACTGCCAGTCACTGCAGCCACCAAGGTGCTTTCATCAACATGGACTCCAGTCCCTTCACCATGAAAAAATGACAACTTTCTTTAGGCATTTTCAAGATGTGTCTTTCATAGGATATGACATTTCTTTCTTTCTTTTTTCATTTTATCCTCACCTGAGGATATGTTTTCATTAATTTTTAGAGAACGTGGAAGAGAAGGGAAAAACAGAGAGAAACATCAAAGTGAGAGGAACACTTTGATTGGTTGCCTCCTGCATGAGCCCTGACCTGGGCCTCAGCCAGGGAGGAGCCTGCAACCCAGGTACATGCCCTTGGTCAGAATTGAACCTAGACCCTGCAGTCAGCAGACTGAGGCATTATGCACTGAGCCAAACTGGCTAGGGCAGGATATGACATTTCTTAGCCCTCCAGCAGTGGACCTTCATTTTTTTTTTCTCCAGAAGTGTGGTGGAAAAATCCTAGATCACCTTTTTGGATTGTTATTACCCAAATTACTAAGAATATTACCAGTGGCATACAGAGAGCTTAGTCAATGAGAGGTAAGAAAAGGTGTTTCCTCTATAGTTCACTCCTATCATTGGCTCCACCCCTGCCCCTCCAATCCCAGCTCCACCCCTGCCCAGGCCTGTAACCTCTGGCTGAGGATGCAGGCCTGGGCAGGTGACCACCAGAACTCTCAAATCACTGGCTCTGCCCCTGCCCAGCCTTGCAGTCTCTGCCTGAGGCTGCAGGCCTGGCAGAAGACCCCCAAGCCCCTCCAATCCCTGGCTTCACAGAGCCCAGGCCTTTGCAATCACTGGCTCTGATCCTGCCCCTTGCCATCGCCAGTACTGAACTTGCCCCACTGGCAGCCTCTGGCCAAGGCTACAGCCAGGGCAGAGGACCCCCATGACCTTGCATTGCTGGCTCCGCCCATGCCCAGACCCCTGGGATTGCAGGCTCCATCCTGCCCCTCAGATCACTGGTTCTGCCCCTGTCCAGGACCTGAGATTGCTGGTTCCACCCCTTTTCCTCTGATCACTGGCTCTGCGGAGCCCAGGCCCCTGTGATCTCTGGCCTTGCCCCTGTAAGATCTGAAGCTTTTGGCCCAGGCCTTATGCCTGGGTAGGGCACTCTCATACCCCTCTGATCACCGGCATTGCCCTGCCACCTCTGATCCCTGGTTCCACCCTTGCCCATGCTTGAGGCCTCTGGCCTGGTCAGGGTACCCCCAACCCCCTCTGATTGTCTGTTCTGCTCCTCAGGCCCCCCGCCTCCCCCACTACCTGCTTGGCTAACAGGCCTGATCACTTCTGTGACTGAGCCGCCATCTTGTGGTTATGGTCACTGCCATCTTGTAGCTATGGGGGTGGCCATCTTTGTGATGGAGTGATGCCTAATTTGCATATTACTCTTTTATTAGATAGGCTTGTCTATTACATCACTGAATATGTGTGTTTCTCAATCCAGTCCTCCCAATCTCTCCTTTTCTTAATATCTTTCCTAGGTTCTTCCTCCTAAGAAAGATGTAAAACCTGGCCTGGCATTCTTAATCGAACTCTTTCTCCTTCATGGAAAATACGCCTGTCTTGATTGTGTTGTGGGCTGGTCAGCCTTTCCTTTTTGTGATAACACCTTTGATATAGTGGAGGGAAAATTCAAGGGTCCCCTTTTCCACGGATATTATGACCAAGAACTGAACAGCTTCAGGAAACCTGAAGATTGGATTTGTTTTGATTTGGAGCACTGGCTGTGCAATCTCTATTTTCAGGGTTATGGTATGATTTTGTAAGTAGAAAAATAATTTAAGATTTTTCTAAAGCTGCCTCTCTCAAATCTTTAGCTTCCTTTCATCCTATTGAAAATTTCAACAGCCATGACCAGTTTGGCTCAGTGGATAGAGCATTGACCTGCACACTGAAGGGTCCCAGGTTTGACTCCAGTCAAGGGTATGTACCTTGGTTGTGGACACATCCCCAGTGGAGGGTGTGCAGGAAGCAGCTGATCGATGTTTCTCTCTCATTCATGTTTCTAACTGTCTATCCCTCTCCCTTCCTCTCTATAAAAAATCTATAAAATACAAAAAAAGAAAATTTAAACAAATAAGCCTTTAAAAGTAATTATGTTTTAATGCTGACTTATGATAATGAAGATTAAATTTATGTCTACAAATAAGGAATGCAATTCTAGAGTTAGCAGAACTCTTAAAGATAATTTAACACAGACTTCTATGCTAAGAATGGGCTAGGTGCCCTAGCCAGTTTGGCTTAGTGGAAAGAGCATTGGCCTGTGGACTGAAGGGTCTCAGGTTGGATTCTAGTCAAGGACACATGCCTGGATTGTGGGCTCAACTCCCAGTGTGGGGAGTGCAAGATACAGCCAATCAATGATTCTCTCTCATCATTGATGTTTCTATCTCTCTCTCCTCCTTTCCTCTATAAAATCAATAAAAATATATTAAAAATAGAAATAAGCCTGTCAGAGAAAGATAAATATCACATGAACTCACTCATTTATGGAATATAATGAACAACATAAACTGATGAACAAAAACAGTTCCAGAGATAGAGAAGCATTGATCAGACCGTCAAATCTCAGAGAGAAAGTGGGGGAGGGTGGGAGTAAGGGTGAGAGTTCAACCAAAGGACTTATATGTATACATATAAGCCTAACCAATGGACACAGACAACAGGGGGGTGAGGGCATGTTGGAGGTGAGGGTGGGGGTGAAATGGGGGGATAAGGAGACATATGTAATACCTTAATCAATAAAGAAAAAAAATACAGATATTCCTTTCACAATGGTTTAAGAAATTCCAATTATTTTAAGTAGTTTATTATAATAGTTCTTCTTCACCTCTGACTTTGCTAATAAATATTATATATATATATATATATATATATATATATATATATATATATATATATAATTTGTTTATTTATTTATTTAAAAGAAAAGAATGGGCTAGGAAGCCATTCAAGCCCCTGATTTTCAGTTTAGAGTCTCCTGCTGCTGGAGCAGATCAGTCTCATCAACATGAGGACAGAGTTAAGGCATGTTTCCTTATTGAAAGTGCTTTTTGAGCTTCAGTTGTGTGTTGGGCATTGATGGTTCTCAAAATACAAAAGAGAAAATACCTGGTTTCTGACTTTAAGTTGTTTGCCATTTATTTGATGACACACACATGTGTTCACACAAAATGTTCATACACTTCTAAAGCATGTGAGTGGACGTCATAAAGCTCCCTTTATCATACATATCATTTCAAAGCAAGCTCTTTTATTTACCTCAAAACAAACAAAGAGCAAACAAAAAAGAAAAACTTGGGCACACACCATTTATCCTATATAATAAAAGCCTATATGCTAAGTGCCGGTCATCCGTTCATCCAATCAAAGCATAATATGCTAATGATATGCTAAGGCTGTTCAACCGCTCACTATGATGTGCACTGACCACCAGGGAGCAGATACTCTGACTGGTAGGTTAGCTTGCTGCTGGAGTCCAGCCAATCAGGAGTGAGCAAGATGGGCCAGACATGCCCTAGAGTCCTCCCATGGTCTCTCCCTGGCTGGCTGACCTCCTGTGTCCCTCCTTGGCCCCGATCATGCACTGGTGGGTTCCCTTGGCCTGGCCTGCAACTCTTGCAATTTGGGACTCCTTGAGGGATGTCGGAGAGTCAGTTTTGGCCAATCCCACAGGCCAGGCCAAGGCAAACACCATGGAGGATCCAAAAGAGAAAATAATAGCATACTTAAGTATAAATCATTCCAACAAAATTTTAGTCTATTTTTGTTCTATATGTCCAAATATGTTCTTCCTGATTGTGATATTTTCTTCCTTTCCTAAATATTTTATTTTTTCAGTCTCTAGTCCCTTCTTCTCAACTCTAACTGATGGAACTGTTAAACATGGACATTTCCAGGAAACGTGTGGTTTTGATCTAAAACTTAGCAGTTTGATATCTTTCTTATGTGATGGCTTTCTTGTTTTCTACTTATTTTAAGTTGAATTCACTAGCAATTTTTTTAGTTAATTATATTATAGTGATTAGCTTAAATATCTTTTTGGGATAGTCTAGGTATGCTATTAAGAAACCAACTTAAATGAATTCAAAAGAGTATTGAAAAATCACCCAAAATTTGAGGAAAACTATAGAAAAGTTACAGAAACTATTGAGCAAGTCAGTGACTTAAATACTGTACCAAGATATAAAAATGAAAATATAACCATGAAAGGAAATAAATTGTGGTATAGATTATTAGTTAATGCAAAAGGTACCTATATATTTTCTCTAACTTTTTCATTAATTAGTATTTAAAATTCTGTGTTCTATAAATTATGGCATAGAAAATGATCAGTAACTTTTTTTGTAAAACATGATTTATATAGTAAAATTATCTATATTAATAAAAGGGTAATATGCTAATTAGACCAGATAGACCAGATGTCTTCTGGATGTCCTTCTGGACAAAGCCATGGTGGCAGAGGCCAAGGCAGAGATAGTTAGGGGCAATCAGGCTGGCAGGGGAGAACAGTTAAGGGTGATCAGGCCAGCAGGGGAGCAGTTAGGGACATCAGGCAGGCAGGCAGGGTGGTTAGGGGCGATCAGGCAGGCAAACAGGTGAGTAGTTGGGAGCCAACAGTCCAGATTGCAAGAAGAATATCCGACTGCCTAAACTGGCAATAGGACATCCCCCAAGGGGTCCCGGATTGGAGAGGTGCAGGCCGGGCTGGGGGACCCTCCCCCCTACCTCATGTATGAATTTTGTGCACTGGGCCTCTAGTTGATTGTAAAGAGATATGTATCTTATGTTTAAGATAAAATCAAGAAGTGATGTTTAAAATTTATAGTCAAGAAAAGTAGTTGTTTGATAAACAACATTAGAATGACTTGATTTCACTAAAACTTACTTGATTTTTAACACATTACTAATTTTTTCCTTCTTTTATCTTTGATGCCCTACTTTAAAAATACTTTGTGAAAAACGATGGTTTATTTTCAGACCCTACTAGCCATTAACCATTACAGATGGACATAATTGTCCACTAACATTCTTATATGATAGAGAATAACAGTTATGTTCTCCCGCTGTAAAGTTATAGTGAGTGAGTCTTATTAATGATTATGCAAGACATTATTTTCTGATTATAAGACAGAATATGTAGAAATGTAGATGTTTCTGTTTCATTAAGATGAAAACAAAAATATTCTCATCTTGAAACCCTACTTTCCTCCTATTGACAATTCTGAAATACAGTCATGTGCCATTTAACAATGGGGGTACATTGTAAAAAAATTTGTTGTCAGACAATTTCATCCTTCAAACACCATAGAGTACACTTACACAAACCTAGATGATACAACCTACTATACACGTAGGCTTATGGCATAGCCTATTGCTCTTAGACTGCAAACCTGTACAATACATTATTCTACAGAATAGTATAAGATTAAATGAAGCACAAGATAAAATGATGTAATCAATGAACATGGTAAACACAATATGTATGACACTGCTGCTGGCATACCATGCATACTGTATTACAGCAATTTTTTAATAAATGGAAAGAATATACTCTACAATAATGACAAAAACTGTAGAATAATAAATACATAAACTAGTAACATAGTCATTTATTCTCATTATCACATATTATGTACTGTATTTAACTGTATGTGCTATACTTTCATACAACTGGCAGCGTAGTAGGTTTGTTTACACCAGCATCACCACAAATATGTAAGTAACTAGGGGCCTGGTGCACGAAATTTGAAATTCATGTGGGAGGTGAAAGGGGGGTGGAAGGGCTGTCCATCAGCCTGACCTGCACCCTCTCCAATATGGAGTTCTTGGGGACTCTCATAATCCAGGGCCTCTGGTTCTGAACCACTAACCTGCCTGCTTGCCCTAACCACTCTGCCTGCCTGCCTGATCCCCCTAACTGTCTTCCCCTGCCAGCCTGGTCACCCCTATTAACTTTATTTTTTGATATTATCCCCTTCACACATAATTCTATTTGACTTCCTTATTGGCTTCTTCCTCTCACACAATTTTTCTCTTTTATGTAACACTTTTCCTACTGACTCATTATTTATAAACTTTTCTTTCCTCCTTATTTCCTACTTGTGTTCCATCATCATTCTTTCCATTTTTCTACTACCCTCCTTCCCCTCCCACATTCCTTCTTTCCTTTATTTTTGCCCCTTCGCACTCTCCCCTTTTCCATCCTTCCCACCTTAAGTTTTTTCTTCACTTACTCCCTCTGACCTGCTTTGCTCCCTTCCCCCTTCCTTCCTTCTTCCCATTCTCCTTTTAAGCTCTACCAGCTCCCCCTTTATAACTTTCCTTCCCTCCCTCTTTTTCTCTCATTCTACCTTTGCCATACATTCTTCTCTACTTACTGCCACTGTTTTAATACCTATCTACCTGCCTACTTATCCACTATCATTTATTTTTTTTTCTTTTCTGACTTCTTTTAAAATCTGTCCCCAGTACACAACTATACTTGGTTTTCATTATAGGCCCTACAGTTCCCTCATACATCCTCTTTTTTTAACTCTGCTGTCCACTGACTCTTTTATAAAGTTCTTCCCTCCATCCTGTTCCATCCCTCACCCACCTGGTTATTTCCCCCCAAACTCTCCCTGGCTGCTGCTCCCTCCACCCGCCCCCTGCCCATCTCTCCAACTCCTGGCTCTCACGGGTTTACCCCAGTTCTAAAGGGAGTCGGGGCCTCTCACAGGAGACCCCTTGCCCCTGTGGCAGAGAAAATGGAGCCAGTGAGAGAGTGGGCCCAGGAGGCAGTGTGTGTATGAGAGAGAGAGCAGCCTGCCTTCCCTCATTAAAGCTTCCATGGGAAGGAGGCATTAACCCTCAGCTCAGGGCTCAGCCCCAGCCAGGTGGCAGCTGCCCATGCAGCCCCACACTGCAGCAGCAAAGCAGGAGCACCTCCACCTCTGGACCATCCGCCCCTCCATTTGGGGAACGCCAATGGCACAGCTTCTGTCTCCCCTGGATAGCAGTTCTGGTCCCGCCCCCCAGGCTTCCACCTGCAAAACGCCCCATGGCCGGGGCACATGCACCAGAAGTTTAAGCCTTGGTGCGTGTGTCCTGGCCATGGGGGCTTTGCAGGCAGCGGACTCTGGGCTGTTTGGTTGGTCCCATATCTTTCGCGCCAGCTCGCTCTTCCCACCCCGTCCAGGGAGGGGGGGGACAGATGGGAAGGGCTTACTGGCTGGCTCACTCCTCCCGCCCTGCACTGTGGCCTGGATCCTAAGGCAGAGGTCTTCCCTCTGCCCTGCTGGACCCCAGGGTTGAGGTCTCCACCATCTTGCCTGGGCTAATTTGCATATAGTTGCTCTGATTGGCTGGTGGACATGGCTTAGGCATCCCAAAGGGACAGTTAATTTCAATATTACGTTTTTATTAGTTTAGATGTGTTGCACTACAACCTTTCAATAGCTATGACATCCTTAGGTGATAGGAATTTTTCAGCTCCATTATAATCTACATATCATCATATGTGTTGTCCAGCATTGAATTAAATGTTGTTATGTGGTGGTGGCGCAAAACTGGATGTGGATTTTTCTGATGTGAATTTTCCTAAATGCAAACATTTCTGAACAAATAAATCTAAACATGAGCACTCCTTTTGGAGTTACTCAGAAAAAGAGTAGCTTAGAATGGGGGAGAGTAAAATAGATTTGGAACAGAAAAATAGTACTTGCAATGCAGCCTTAGATTAAAGGAAACAAATATAGTCAAATAAATCCTGACATTTTCTCTCCTGTGTCTGTTATGAGGAAACTTCCTCTCAGAGAGGAGTTGGCAGAACCAGGACATGTGCTTAGCCATAATCTCACATGTTCTACAATGGTGTTATCAGGGGTAAAATTCAGGCTAATAACCCTGAGCATGCAGGAGGAGATTGGAGAACTATTTGTTTCAGCCCCCACAGCATGTGCAGAAAAAATATAAGAGAAATTTATGCAAGCAAGATAGTCTTTTACTTTTTCTCATAAAATCTTGTCTATCACTTTTCTGAATATTTTATTTCTTGTGTCATTATTTCCTCAAAGTATTTTATTATTCAAATATTAAACATAGAGAACATTGGAAAAATTGCAGTAAAAACCCATATATTTGCCACTAGATTCTTTCATCCTGTTACTTATTTTAGAACTTAATTTCTAAATGTTTTGGAGGGATAATTAATAGTGAATGAATATTTGCTAATTCCATCTCAATGCAAATATTAGACAGTTATTTGGAAGAAGAAATTAAAGTATAAAACAAAGAAAAAAACTAATAAACATAAAATAATGTCAATATTTGAGACAATTACGTAAATTTGTTAATATAAAACAGTTTATTTATTCTTTTAATCCTCACCTGAGGTTATGTTCACTTTTTTAATTGACTTTTTAGGAGGGAGGAAGGAGGAGAGAAACATCGATGTGAGAGAGCAACGTCGATTGGCTGCCTCTTGTACGCACTTGAACAGCGATTGAACCCACAACCTCAGTATGTGCTCTGACAGGGAATTCATTTCACAGCCTTTTGGTGTACAGGAGGATGCTGCAACCAACCGAGCCACCTGGCCAGGATAAAAAATTTATTCATTTGTAATACCTTGACCAATAAAGAAAAAGAAATTAATGGGAAAAAAGATTAATGTATTTAAAAATAATAAAATAAACATTAACAAGTTACTAATAAAAAAATAAAATTGAAAAAAAATATTCTTTTAAAGCAAGCAAACAAAAGCTAACAAAAAGCTTTGGTAAACTGAATTCATGAATGACCTTTTCAATTTTGCAAATTGTATCATTGTTCCAGAGAAAATTACCTGCATATGTAATAATTTCAACAGTTTAGATAACAGATTTCCCTCTTAATAGATAATTAAACTTCCTCTCTGTTTGGATGATCAAAAAACCCATGTGAACCATACTCAGCTTCCCACTGAATTTCCAGTTTGTTTAATGGCTGAAGCAGAGAAAGTGGAATCAGGTATGGAAACTATAACTGGACTTTCAAGGGAAGAAAAAGAGAAAAACATCTGTGTATCAATGGGTCATGAAGCTAAATCCTCATTACATTCTTCTCAGGGTTAGTTGACTTCTCAGCATTCTATGAATAATATTTCAAGTTGTGTTATAGTACATAAAACTGGGTAATATGTTTTAATCATTAATGCATTTCTTTCTATACCATTCTGTTTAAGGAAAAGGTACTCATCTATAACAATACCAGAGGCTCAGTGCATGAAATCTGTGCAATTGGGGTCTCCTCACCCCGGCTGGAGACCTCTCATAGTCCAGGAGTGCTTGTAGGATGTCTGACTGACGACTTAGGCCTGCTCCCCATAGGGGCGGTAGAGAACATCCTTAGCGCTCTTGCATTAAGCATCTGCCCGCTGGTGGTCAGTGCATGTCATAGTGACTGTTCATTCTGCCATTTTATTGATTTGAATATTAGCCTTTTATTATATAGGACTAGAGTCCTGGTGAATGAAATTCTTGCCTGGGGGGAGTCTCTCAGGCCAGCCTGCACACTCTCACAATCTGGGACCACTTCGGGGATGTCAGATCCCGGATTGGGCCTAAACCGGCTGTCAGACATCCCTCTCGCAACCTGGGACCGCTGGCTCCTAACTGCTCACTTCCCTGCCTGCCTGATCGTCCCTAAATGATCACCTCCTTGCCTAATCACCCTTAACTCTGCCAGCCTGCCTGATCACTCCTAACTGCCTCTGCCTCATTCCCTGCCACCTCAGCTTCATCCAGAAGGTCGTCCAGAATGACATCCGGAAGGCCGTTTGGCTGTTTAATTAGTGTATTATGTTTTTATTATTACAGATTATTATAGATTAGTTTTCATATTAGATTACCTATTAATCACATAATTAAATATGAAACTACTTCATAGAAACAAATTTTTCTGTATGGCCTTATTGCTCTAATATATTTTTCTTATTTTTCTGGGGGACAATTTGACATTTTTGCCTAGTCTATATTTTAATTTAATTTAATTTTATTATTATTATTATTATTATTATTATTATTATTATTATTATGGCATGCTTACAGGAGTGCTAACCAACAAATGGCTATAAAAGAAAAATATTCTTAGAAAAAGGTTCTCTAATAATATTTTATTTATAAGCCTCTGTTTTCAAAAGTTGGTTTAACCAAGGGCTAAATAAGCAAATAATTTCTTAGAAATATTCAGTGTACACAAATTCAATTATTTTTTGCAAAAGAATTATATTTATTATTAGTAATAATTGTAAGGGATTGATCAATAGTAGTTGCAATAATAATAGCAAGAATAGTATCATCAGCACAATATTAACACTAGAAGCATTTCCAGTAATAAAAATCACATGCATTGCATATTTTTAATGTGCCAGGCTTATTTTTATTTTTCGAAATTATCAAATATTTTAAACATACTTCACAGAAAATAGCATAACATACACTAGTACCTAGTACTCAGCTTTGTTCATTCTGTTATTTTGCCATATTTTGCTTCATATCTTTTCTTTTAAAATGTAACAATTTACATGTAAATAAAGCCCTATGTGAACTGAAGCTTGATTCTATTCTCAGCCCTCTGACTTAATTATTTTCATGATATTTTAATACACATCCTACATATGTATGTAATTATAAACAATACATGTATTTTCTTTTTCAATAGATATATTAAATGTTTATACAAATATATCAGACTTTATATCTTCTTCTGATAACATCATTTTCCGTCAGTATTATCTTTGAAATTTACATATACATGACAAACTGATTTTCCAGGTAATACTTAAGAATTTGGGTATGTTTGATATACACTCTAACTTATTGCCAATGCTTTCATTTGAACCAAAATTAAGTTAGTGAATTCCTAATTAAAAAAGGAATAAACAAATGTTGCTATAATCATTTAAAAAATCTATACAGCAATTAAGTCATTAAGCCAGAAATCAATATATATTGTCATTTTGATTTGCATCTCTTGGATGATTAATGACTTTGAGCATGTTTTCATATGCCACTTGGCCTTCTGTATGTCCTCTTTCAAAAAGTATCTATTTAGATCCATTGCTCATTTTTTTTTATTAGATTGTTTATCTTCCTTTTGTTAAGTTGTATCAGCTCCCTGTAAATGTTGGAGATTAAACCTTTATTGGTGATAACATTGGCAAATATGTCCTCCCATGCAGTGGCATTTCTTTTTGTTTTGTTGATGGTTTCTTTTGCTGTGCAGAAACTTTTTATGTTGATGTAGTCCCATTTGTTTATTTTCTCTTTAGTTTCCATTGACCTAGGAACAGTATTAGTGAAGAAATTGCTTCGGCATATGTCAGTGATTTTGCTGCCTGTGGATTCCTCTAGTATTTTTATGGTTTCCTGTCCTATGTTTAAGTCCTTTATCCACTTTGAGTTTACTTTTGTGTATGGTGTAAGTTGGTGGTCTAGTTTCATTTTTTTGCATGTATCTGTCAAATTTTCCCAGCACCATTTATTGAAGAGACTGTCTTGACTCCATTGTATGCTCTTGCCTCCCTTGTCAAATATTAATTGAGCATAATAGTTTGGGTCAATTTCTTGGTTCTATATTCTATTACATTGATCTATATGTCTGTTCTTGTGCCAGTACCAGACAGTTTTGAAAATAGTGGCTTTGTAGTACAGCTTGATATCTGGTATGAGATCCCTCCTACTTTGTTCTTTCTCAGGATTTCTGTGGCTTATTTGGGGTCTATTTTCTTTTCCACCAGATGAATTTTTGGAGAGTTCATTCTAGGTCTGTGAAATATGCCATTGGTATTTTTAATGGGGAGTGTGTTGAATCCACTGATTGCTTTGGGAAGTATGGACATTTTAATGATGTTGATTCTACCAATCCATGAACACAGTATTTATTTCCATCTGTTTATGTCTTCCTTTATCTCTTTTTTCAGTGTCCTGTAGTTTTCTGAATACAGGTATTGTAATTCCTTAGTTAAGTTTATCCCTAGGTATCTTATTTTATTTTATTTTTTTTGGTGTAATGGTAAATATGACTGTTTTTAAAATCTCTCTTTCTGTAAGTTCACTATTGGTGTATAAAAATGCATAGATTTCTGGGCATTGTATTTGTATCCTGCTACAAGGCCAAATTCATTTATTAAGTCTAATAGTTTTTTGATGAAGTCTTTAGGGTTTTCCATGTACAGTATCATGTCATCTGTGAATAATGACAGTTATGTCTTCTTTTCCAATTTGGATCCCTTTTATTTCTTCTTTTTGTATAATTGCTACAGTTAGAACTTAGACCATTTTTTACCAGATCATTCTTGATATCTAGTTTTTCCTCAGGGCACTATGGCTATATCTTCCAAACCTATCACATTGTGCTCTGAACTTGGCTTCTAGAATGCAGATCCCAGTTCCTCTAAAAGGAAGATAGGTAACATGCCAAGAAACATGAACACTGACATGTTCAATAAGAGGACACTACATACCAGGAGAGGAAGAATGTTTTATGCTTTAGGAAAATGCTTTGGAAAAGGCCAATTTTAATTTGCTCTGCTCTGAGCTCAGGGATTGATTGAAGCCTTACATTGAAAGACTGCGCAGGGATGTTTTGCCCCAATTCTAAATACATTTAGACAAACATAAAACATAAAATATCTTTGAATATATGCCTGCTACATTGCTTATATTTATTTATTTTTCTTGGAGGATTCCTAAACATGTTTTTAGCAGTTAATATTCCCCATGGGTTTGTTTTCTAATATATCAGGACTGTGATACAGTATGCTATTTCTGCCACTGATATGTTGCTAAGAGATTTAATAATGGGTAAACAAACACAACATGTGGTAATTCATTTCAAATTAAAAGTTTATTAAACTCTGGCTTGATGGCTTTCTGGCTATTTACAAATAAAGGAACAGACCTTAGGGAAGGGGTGGCCACGTGGTGCATGCTCATGGCTGCAACATTTCCCTCTGAAAAAATATGTTTATGATCTTCCACAAGCTGTCCCACATTGATCGGCTCCAGATGTAATCTGCTGAATCTACTGCAGCCCCCAAATCATGGAAAAAAGTGACTTTAATGTTCACTTCTAAATACACATGTGCATACATGTGCTCTCACAGACACAGCACACATAGGCACACACCTCAAGAAGATTCTGAATTTAATCTGATAGTTGATGTTTTAAGTGCTGATCAGCTTTGCAAATAGGGGGATGCCTAAAGCCAAAAATAATTGTGAAAGGCTAGAAGAAAAGAGCTATGATATAACTTTTGGGTTATTACAATTTTTGGGCTGTCTTGTGTTTTAGGAAGCAAATGAGGAAATTATTTGTTATGCTTGATAATTTTGTTTTGTATGTGCCTACATTGCATTAAAAACGGTCTCTGGCAAGATCGTTGTGTTTTGTGATGTAGAATTTAATTCAGGAGAGTTTTATTGTGCTACCACTATCAGCAAAGCATGCTTCTAAATGATGTGAGATTATCAGCCAAATAACATGAAAATTCCTGGCTCCCAGGGGTATGCTTGATCCCATGCCCACTCCACCACTGAGATCTGTACATGTACACATGCTGACTAGATGATGGGAGGGTCTACCAGGAATTTATTCATATGCCAGGACCAGAAAGCTTTGTGGGAGAGACCAAAGGAGTGACGTAGATATAATTGCTAAGTAGCAAATATTTAGTTGTTAGGTGAGAGGGGAGTTGTGGAAATGCATGTTGTCTGTCTATCATATTTGTGTTCTATTTCACCATCTTAGTGTGGGATTCCCCAAGGGAACACTCTTTAACTTGCTAAAAGAGAAAATCTTCTCATTGAATTTCTGTAAGACAGGAAGTATACTATCTGTTATAGTCTATACTATCCTATGAGACAATAAGGCATACTATATATACAATTACAGTTATAGAGGCCACTGTGGGACAGTATAAGTGAGTAGTTTATGAGCTCATATGAGAGGAGTTGGCAGATGCCCAGAAACAAATGAGTGAGCTTTGGAGGGCAGTTGAAATTTGCCTGAAATTCTTTTTAATGTAACCCCAGTTTAAATCCTATAGTGATAAGAGCTGGGGAACTGTATGTCAATTTTGCAATCATGTCCTAGGGAAAGGCAAAGATAGATGGAAATTCTTTTGGGTAAAAACCTGGGTCTTTTTACCCAAAAGACAAGGACAAGAATAGTTTATGCTTTGGACAAAGATAATATGTAGTTCAAAAGGAGACCATAATGGAAATTTTGGGGGGTAAAAAAAAAAGTCATGAGAAAAGTTAGGAAGTCAGAATGGCACCAAGTATCTTTGACTAACTGTTAGGAACCATTGGATTGCAGCATACATAAAGTTCACAAAATCTAAATAAATATATAACTTAAAAACAGGGAAAGCTCTCTCTGGTCATGGCTTCTGGGTGCCTGGCTCCTGTGACTCCTATTGCAGGGCATACTCCCCTGCGCCCACATGGCACACGGCCATGATGGACTCCACACACGGACTAATAGACCTTAATCTGGCCTGAATGCTGAACTTCCACCTGCCCCCTTTCAGGACTGGCTTGCTGGAAATGGGACATGGCAACCTGAGAAATGTAACTACATGCAAATAAAACCTTCTATACCCAATCCTCCTATGGGGGCTTCTGAAAATGCTTATTTCGGTGGTGCTTTATTCCAAGAACCTCCCATGAGTGACTGGGAAGTTTAATTTTTTAATAATAAAACCAAACTGTAATGGCCACAGGGGGAGGGGGGCCCAGGGGAGAAGAGGAAGCAAAGGCAGTGTATATAGGAGGAGCTCTTGAATGTGAGATGAAGGAGAGATTTTTCAAGAGCAAGCTTAATGGAGTCATGAGCTGAGGGAAATTTGCTGTAGATTTTAGGATAAACACTTACCTCTCACTTCATAAACAAAGGGGAAAGATCTGGAGGAGGAAAGATTGAGAACAAAAGAGAAAGAAAGAGGGAAATTGTTGGGATGAGTTTCCACCATAAACAAGATAGAGGAGACAGGTGAGTATTGGGAAGGAGAAAGAATAATTCTTCCTCTGAGGTAAAAATAAAAGAGAAAATAATGCAGAGTAGATTAAAAAAAAATCCCCTCCAATGTTTTCTATGCAAGAAAATGTTTTTAAAAATTAAGCAGCAATAGCAAACTTAAAAAAAAAAGCACCCTTTGTGAAACTCAGGAAAAATCATAAATCACTGAAGAACAATGATGTACTTTGGAATTCTAATTTTAAATGTCTTAATATTATTAAATAGTTTCCCTTCTGGTCCCTCTCAAGATAAGCTATTGCTTTCACAGTTGCTATAGGTTTTGGCTGGAGGACAAAATAAGGATGCAGAAATCAGGCTCTGAGACCTCTGGAAGGGCTGAGCCACCCAACTGTAGAAAAACACTTACTCAGAGCATGAGACAGTTTTGGCACTCTCTTTTCATCTAACGTTATTAAGAAAAATTGGGACTGAGTTTTACTGCTTGCAGATGTCAAATATACACACTCTGAGACTCCCATAAGAAGGGTACCATGTATCCAGGAAGCCTGATTCAAAGGATCTTTAAAACAACATACCTTAACTTTGGTATATGATGAGTTTCTGCTTCAGCTAGTAATCCTGTGTTGGTACTCTCTGCAAGCCATATTTCTTTGCTATTAGGACATTCACCCACTTTTGTAAGTTTGCTTTGTTTGGAGTATAGATATTTGATGATGCCATGATCTCTTTTTTTCATTAGAGATTCCTTGCCATTGCTTATAATGTATATAGTATCTAATCTAATAAAAGCGTAATATTGAAATTGACTATCCCTTTGGGATGCCTAAGCCACGCCCACAGCCAATCAGAGCGACTGTATGCAAATTAACCAAGCCAAGATGGAGGCTGGCACTCAGGGAGCTGAGTAAACAGGCAGTTTCCGTTGTTTGCTTGTGGCTGGTTTACCCCCGACTCCAGGCAACAACATATTTGCAACAATGTCTCAATCATAGAAGCCTTGGGAGCTGAAGCAAACAGCAGGCCAGGCCAGACTTCTAAGGGTAACATTGTTTCATTATAGAAGCCATGAACTGAAGCAGAGAGGAGGTTTCATTACCTGCTTAGGCCTCAGCTTAAAGGAACAGTGTATCAATTATAGAAGATAAATGAACCCCAGAAACCTGCTTCCAGCCAGCCTTGCTGGGATATTGGGTCAATGGGAGCTGTGGGCAACCTGAAAGCCAGAAAACGCCCCTCAGCCCATCACCCATGCTGACCACACCCCAATGGGGTGAGGGACTCCACTGAGGGGCTTGGCCAGCCTGCAAACAGCCATCAGCCCCTCACCCAGGCTGGCCAGGTACCCCAGTAGGGACCAAAACCTGAAGGGACTATGGGCAGCCTGAAACTCTGACAATAGCCCTCAGGCCCGCACCCAGGGTGGCCACACCCAAATGAGGTGAGGGATCCCACTGGGGGGCTTGGCCAGCCTGCAAACAGCCATCAGCCACTCACCCAAGCTGGCCAGGTACCCCAGTAGGGTCCCAAAACCTGAAGGGACTGTGGGCAGCCTGAAAACGGTTCTCAGCTCATCACCCAGGCTGGCCACAACCCAATGGGGTGAGGGTCCACACTGGGGGTCTTGGCCAGCCTTCAAACAGCCATCAGCCCCTCACCCAGGCTGACCAGGCATTCCAGCAGGTGGCCATCCCCAGAGGGGTCCCAAACTGCGAGAGGGCACAGGTCGCGCTGAGGGACCTCCCGAGCGCACAAATTTTTGTGCACTGGGCCCCTAGTCATACATAATAGGAAACAAAGTCATTGGTTATTATATCATGTACCAGACATTGAAATTAATTAATATTTTATGGTTTTTTAGTATAAAAACAAACTATCCAACCTAACTGATTTAAAAAATGTTGTTTCACTCAAAATCAACCAAAATGTTAATAAATTCTGAAAGAAGTCTATTCATACTTAAATATAAATTTGCCTGTGTCTATCATTCAACAAACTTAATGAAACAGTGCTTCTTGAATCTTATGTGAAGCTTAGAACAAATACTCATGTCTGGGCTCTGCCCCAGAACAAATATATCAAATTCTCTGGGGACAGAACGTGGACATTATTATTCTAAAAACAAAACAAAGAAACAAAACAAAAAACCCCCAAACCTCCTGTGATTTTAATGTGCAGCCAAAGTTGAAAAACACTGATGTGCAGCTGTTGATGGCTCTGGTTTTCTTCAGTTCCTTAAAGTATAGCAATGGGTTTCTACTTTCTGGTATTCGTTCATGCTGTGTCCTCTAGGTGGAAGGGTCTTTTCATCCTTTATAATCTAGCTTGCAACTTCCTTTTCAGAAAACCCCTATCAGTGCCTCCAGTGACTTACCCCAATGTTTGTTTCCTTCATAGCAAATATGTACTAGTATTTCCCATTTGTATGTTTCCCCATCTAGACTACATGACTCATGAGGGTAGGGTTCAGAGCTGCTGATTTCACTATTGTGCTTGGCACATAGGATTGCTCAATAAAGATTTGTTGAATAAATGAGTGAATTAATGAAGTCTTTAGGCAGTTGTAGATTATCAAAGCCAGTAAATAGAAAGGAATAGTTTTCATTTGACCATTTTACTAGGGTGTCAATATGGGCTTGAATTCAGAAAACTAATGTGAATCATCAGTTGACTACTTAATATTTGTGAAACCTCTGTGAGAAAGTTTTGTCATGCATGAGAATTATGAATAGTGATAGCTGAATTTTTTACTTTCAGGTTTATGGGAGAATAAAATAAGATAATAAATGTTAAAGTGATCCATTCATTTTCAAATTAGTTTGATGATATTGTGTTACCTGAAACTACTCTCTGTTGCAAGCAGAAATTCTGGGTCCTCTTTCATTTTGGTTCCTAAAGATTATTAGCAAGGCAAGAGCTAGACTAGTTATGTGCAAATTACAGCCTTGCTGTAGATGATACACTCTTCTCTATTTAAAAAAAAATTTATTGATTTCAAGAGGAATGGAAAGGGAGAAAGAGATAGGAACATCAACAATGAGAGTCATTGATGGGCTGACTCCTGCACCCCCCACACTGGGGATCGAGCCCCTAACTAGGGTATGTGCCCTGACCTGGAATCAAACCATGACCTCTTGGTTCATATGGTGACAATGAATGCCTGAGCCACACCAGCTGGGCCTGATTCTGTTTTAAATGAAGTTTATTAATTTTCATAGATTGTTTGCTTGTTTGTTTTACTGTTGATTTTTGAGAGTGTATATATTCTGGATACAAATCCTTTGTTGAATATGTAGTTTATAAAACTCTTTCCCTAATGAGAGTTTGCTTTTCTATTTTTTAACACTCTCTTCCACAGAGCAAAAGTTTTGCATTTTAATTAAATCCAACTAATCATTTTTAGATAGATTATGTTTTTGATATCATGTATGTGAACTTTTTGCCTAACCCTATATCTTGGGATTTTCTCTTCTGGTTTTCTGAAAGTTCTATTGTTTTATACTTTATGTTTATATTGATAATCCATTTGGATTTAGCCTTTGAATAAAGTTGAGGTTAAGGATGAAATTTTTTGTTTTTTGTTTTTGCACTGTTTGTTGAAAGTGCTATTCTTTCACCACTGAGTTGCTTTGTAACTTAGCCAAAAATCAGTTGGCCATACATATGTGGTTCTATCTCAGGGACTTATTGGGTGGCCTGGTGAGAAGGCTGTGACCACTCTAAGTTCTGGAGAGAACAGAAGACAAACTAATTAGTAGCAGTGAGAGCAGTAGAAGCTCAGACAGAGAAGAGTTGAAGGCCTGTAAAACTTAGAATAGGAAGCAATGGACAGGCTGGTTAGAATTTCATTGATGTGTATTCATTAAGAGACCTGTGTGAATAGATGTGGCCAGTTTTAGACAAGCCACCACACCATGTTGCCTGAAGTCCTTAGGCCCCCATTTCCTCATATAGAAGATAAGGAAAGCAATTTTCAGATGGTAATAATTACCTTCATCATACTGAGGCATATTTTAGTGAATAATTTGTGAGTCAATTGTGACCCTGCTTTTATGGAGGAATTATGAATGTGATATTTGAAAATATAAGATATGACTTTCTTTTGACAGTTGGAGTTGAATTTGTGGAGAGATGGTCTGAAGTAATTTCCTATTATGTGTATGTCTAATTACTTTCAGATAGCTTATAATGAATATTATATATATATATATGATTTTAAGAATTTGGAATGGCCACTTCATAGTCACCATTAGGTGAAAAGTTGGGACAATTTTTAAAGATAGCATTTCTTTTCTTAGATTTCTTAAATTCTCAAACAGCATAAATGGATCTGTCAGTTATCTGAATGCAAAATTCAGTCTGAGGGAACCATGGT
>PVJC01005220.1:38993-60195 GCA_004026665.1 Murina feae
CCTCTCTCCTCCCCTCCCTTTTAGATCAATGAAGTTATCACCTTGTAGCTTCATTTACAAACTGAATAAGATTTCCAATAGCTGCAACATTAAACTTACCAAATTAGGCCTCAATTGGGAAATGTCCACACAGACGTTAATCGGAGGTGTAGTAAGGTTTGCGCCATTAATTGATTTATTTATAAAATTATGATTTGTTTTAAGCATTGTCTTGTTTTGTGAACTTCACCACCATCTATTATCGTTAATTACAACTCCAAGATTCAAGTAGATCATCTGTTTTGATCCACTTGAATCTCAAAGTCATTTCAGACAACGGCTGGGATTGAAAAAGCTTTAAACAGTCATGCAGGTCTTCAGTTGTAAATTAGTTTTGGCAGAACTACGATGCAAAGTCCTGTTTGGTTCCAGAGTGATGCTAGCTGACAACCCCTCACCGCTCCAGGAGCAGAAGAACATGTGGAAGGAATTGTTCTTTTACATTTCACAGCTTGTCATTTCCTCTGCAGGGCAGCCCCTGACCCCTCCGAGAGATCCCGACACCCGTAAGGGAAGTGTTCCCACTGATGTAAAGGAAGTGGAGAAGCAGTTTAACACTAAGAAAGGAGGGAGGAGGGTGTGTCAAAAGGATCTGGGAGACAGGGAGACGAGATGGGCTTAAAACGTTTCCAGCAGGTTAGCATCTTCTGCTGTGTTGTTTCCGTTCTTGAAAGAAGACTGAAAAATTATTTAGAAGGGTTTAAAAGATTATGAGGTTTTAAAGCTACCTTTCAAAAATCTTTTTTTTTAAAAAGTGGAAATGGCAATAAAAATGAATGTGTCGCATGTGAATGATCAAAACAAAGGTTGGAGGGAAAGGTTCAAATGTGTGTATACGGCTTTCTTCCAGCGTGTTTCTAATTACAGAGTGTGTGCGGATTAGATCCACACATCAGATTGCAGCTCGTGTTTTCAGGACGTTTTACACCCTTAACATTTTATTTGCTCTCATATATTCATCACAGTCAATTTCCCCCTGCATCTGTGCTATTAAGCAGTGCAGTAAGGAACATAAGAAGACAATTGGGTGTATTACCATTCAAACTGGTTTACCTTTCTTTCCGGTGAATCGACATAGATCATTTAAAAAAAATCCTTCATTATCAATATTTTAGGAGACACTCATAAAGTCAATTTTGAAAGTACTTCCTTTTCTTTTTCAAATACTTGAAAACCTTTTGCAGGATACATATTTTTCTGAATGTGGACTTTAATGCAGGGGTAGTAAATACTTACTCCCCACTCCCACCTTGTTTTGTAGATGTGGCTGTGGGTGTGTTCCTAAATCTATTAGAGTGAACATGTTAAGAAACACAAACATGCCATGTATATTCAGCAATTGTTCAAACAGATGTAATACCCATGGAAATAATTTATTTTGTTCTCAGCCAATCTCATTTAATCTGTAGATACCCAGTGACTCAATATTTGACAAATGTCCTCACACAATGATACTGCAGAAGTGGATATTGACTAGATATGAGACTCTACAAGTGACTCAGCAGGTTAGGAAAATTCAAACATATCTGAACAGCTTCCATAGCTGTGGTTTAGGAAGGGTTATTGAGGACTCCCAGCAAAGGTGGTCTTATCTTTGGCCCCACTATTCAACCAGAACATTTCTAGAAATACCCATCGTTAAATGCACAGTTTGGACAAGCTGGAAATAAGAAACTATCTTATCTACTAAAAGAGTAATATGCAAATTAGGCATCACTCCATCACAAAGATGGCCGCCCTCATAGTAACAAGATGGCAATGACCATAACCACAAGATGGCGGCACCCAGTCTGGCTCAGCCCCACCACTGTAGTGGTCAGGCCTGTTAGCCAGGCAGGTGGCGGCGAGGGAGGTGGGGCACCTGAGGGGCAGAACAGGCAATCAGAGGGAGCTGGGGGTCCCCTGCCCACGCCAGAGGCCTTTATCAGAGGCCTCAGGCATAGGCAAGTGTGGAGCTGGTGATCAGAGGGGACAGGGACAGAGCTGTGATCAGATGGGTATGAGAGTGCCCTACCCAGGCATAAAGCCTGAGCCAGGGGCCTCAGGCCTGGGCAAGGGCAAGGCCAGAGATTACAGGGGCCTGGACTCTGCAGAGCCAGCTATTGGAGGGGCAGGGGCAGAGCCTGTGATTGCAGGGGTTTGGGCACTGGAGGAGCTGGCAAAGCAGGAGTCTGGGGGTCCCCTACCCAGGCCCACAGCCTTGGCCAGAGGCTTCAGTGGGGCAGGGGTGGAGCCTGTGATCTCAGGGCATGGGAAGGACCAGAGCTGGTGATCAGAGGGTCTTGGGGGTCCCCTGCCAAGACCTGTAGCCTTGGCCAGAGTCTCAAGGGTGGAGCCAGCAATGGCAGGGGCCTGGGGGTCTCCTGCCCAGGCCTGTAGCCTTGGCCAGAGGCTGCAGTGGAGCAGGGGCAGAGCTGGGATCTCAGGGCCTGGGCAGGGGCAGAGCCAGTGATCGGAGGGGCAGGGGTGGATCCTGTGATCACAGGGGTCTGGGCATGGACAGAGCTGTCAATAAAGGGGTCTGGTGGTCCTCTGCCTAGGCCTGTAGCCTTGGCCAGAGGCTACAGTGGAGAAGGGGTGGAGCTGGCAAACACAGGGGTCTGGGGATCCTCTGCCCAGGTCTGTAGCCTTGGTCAGAGGCTGTAGTTGGGCATGGGCAGAGCTGGCAATGGCGGGGGTCAGGATCTGAGCCGGTGATTACAGAGGCCTGAGCTCTGTGAAGCCGGTGATCAGAGGGGCTTGGGGTTCTTCTACCCAAGCTTGCAGCCTCTGCCTGAGGCTGAGGCAGAGGCTGCAGGCCTGGGCAGAGTTGGAGCCAGCGGTTTCAGGGATCTGGGGGCCCCTGCCCAGGCTGCATCCTCGGCCAGAGGTTACAGGCCTGGGCAGGGATGGAGCTGGGATTGGAGGGACAGGGGTGGAGCCAGTGATCAGAGTGAACTACAGAGGAAGCACCTTTTCTTACCTCTCATTGGCTAAGCTCCCTGAATGCCACTGGTAATATTCTTAGTAACTTGGGTAATAAGAAACAAAAAAGGTGATCTAGGGTTTTTCCATCACACTCCTGGAGAAAAAAAATGAAAGTCCACTGCTGGGGGGCTTAACAAATGTCATATCCTGCCCTAGCTGGTTTAGCTCAGTGCATAAAGCCTCAGCCTGCTGACTGCAGGGTCTGGGTTCAATTCTGACCAAGGGCATATGCTTAGGTTGCAGGCTCCTAGGTCAGGGCCCATGTCAGGGCATATTCAGGAGGCAACCAATCAAAGTGTTCCTCTCACTTTGATACTTCTCTCTGTCTTTCCCTCTCTCTTCCACATTCTCTAAAAATCAATGAAAACATATCCTCAGGAGAGGATAAAAAAAAAAAAAGAAATGTCATATCCTATGAAAGACATATCTTGAAAATGCCTAAAGAAAGTTGTCATTTTTTCATGGTGAAGGGACTGGAGTCTGTGTTGATGAAAACACTTTGGTGGCAGCAGTGACTGGCAGTGGCTGCAGCAGCAGAGTGATGGGGCTAGTGGCTTCCTCTGATCAGCCTGGTCGCCTCCCACAAAGAGAGGCCAGACTGCAGCTTAGGCCCACTCCCCAAGGGGAGCAGGGAGCGGGCCTAAGCTGTGTGAGTAGGAAACCCCCTGAGGGCTCCCAGTATGTGAGGAGGCAGGCTTGGCTGAAGACCCCCCTCCCCCAGTACATGAATTTTGTGCACTGGGCCCCTAATAGAGCTATAATGTTCTTCTATTTCATATTTAGTAATATGTGATTTTTATGCTGGAGTGTGAAGAATTTACTTATTGGACATGAGAAAATAGCAACCTAACTCTCCAATTGTTCCAGTGTATAGCATCGGTGTTCAATTTTTACTCTCAATTTTTAATTTTTGTTTTACTGTGATAATAATACTTAATGTGAGATCTACCTTCTTAACAAAATTTTAATTGTACAGCACAGTATTATTAAATCTGTTGCCCAGCAGATCTCCAGAATATATTCATCTTGCAGAAGTGAGACTTAATGCCTTTCTATTAGCAACTAATTTCTTTTCCCCCGGCCCTTGGCCACCACCATTCTACTCTGATTCTATGAGTTTGACAAGTCTTTTGACATTTTCTTTAGTTAAGTATAGCCCTTGTCAACTTATAAAATTTAAGTTGGAATAAAAAATAAATGTGTTCATTTACTCTTTCTATACATGAGGCTGGCTTTCAAAACCTTAATAGTATGACTGATTTGTTATTTCTTTTGTTTTCTAACATGGTATAAGTATGTTATTGACTGTGTTCAATGTGAAAATAATTGAAATAAAAATTGGCAGAAAATGACAGCATTATTTTCTGGAATGATTAATTCAATCTAAATAGATGGTACAAATGAAAAATAAAATATAAATTAGGAAAAAAAGGATTTTGAGTAAACAGTTAACTATTTCCTTTGGCATGAGATATGAGAAAATTAGTCTCTTTTGGAATTCTATTCATTTTCTTAGAGAAATCAGTCTGTTCTTGAAAACTCATACCGTGTCAATGAGGGACATAGGGTGCTGGGGTTTTGTAGCACCATCACATGACTCATTGTTGTTGAATACTTTGTATTACTAGTCAACAAGTTTAACCCACCTTTATTTGTAAAATCACTGCTATTTTTGTTAAGTTTATTTTCTATCTTTTTATTTCTATCTTTTTATTTAACACTGGAGCTTAACTATTTTACCAGAATCCTGAGCAATTAGAATTTTACAGTGT
Source organism: Murina feae (assembly GCA_004026665.1). Taxonomy (NCBI): domain Eukaryota; kingdom Metazoa; phylum Chordata; class Mammalia; order Chiroptera; family Vespertilionidae; genus Murina; species Murina feae. The sequence goes on from PVJC01005220.1 coordinate 43,772, forward strand.
TGAAGTTTTCATGAAAAAATCCTATATTATTTCTGACTTGCATAGAAATCTTACCTAATAATAGAGAAACATGTAAATTGACCATCCCTCTGCTATGCTGACCAGCCAATCAAGAGAGTATGTAAATTAACCCAACAGAGATGGCAGTTAATTTGCATACATAGGCACGAAGTGGCAGAGTGAAGACTGAAGGCTCTGGCTGGAGCAGCGAAGGCCTGGGTCCCGGGTGCAGGGGGAAACCGGTGCTGGCAGCCAGGGGAAGGGAAGACCTGTTGCACAACTCTCTAATATAAAGGACATAGTGCTAGTTTTAAAGACATCGATGGCCCCTACAATGTAGCTTAGATAAATAGGTTGTTGAAAAATAATTTAGTGACACTAAAAACAATAAAGAGCCCTAAAACACTAAATTTATTCTTTCATTGTATTCATCCTCTTTCTTCAAATAGATTTACTCATTAATTTTTGTTTAGGTAGGCCAGTATACTGTTTTTAAAGCTGTCTTCTCCAGCTTTAAAATGATATTAATCACACATAAAACTTCCTCAGGCCAAATATTTAAAAGGTGTAAGCATTTTCTTTTTGAAGCATAATTAATTGTATCTCCTTATACCTTCATCTAGACTTACAATAAAACATTTTTTTTTCAAACTTGCTGATATCAGGCATCATATGTGTGAGTAATTGCCATGCAATATACTTTTAACCAAGTGTGGTAAACTAATTGTTGGAAAGAACAGTTCACGCTCTTGATTAAAAATATTCTATAGAACAGGTCATGTTTAATAAAACTAGTAGTTGTTGGATATATGGTGTGCAAATAATTTCAGTCTGCTGTTGCTTTCCTATCTTCTTAATAGGATTTTCCACAGAGTAAAAATTTTTGATTTTAATGAAGTCAAATTTATCAATTTTTTTCTTTATTGGATCCCTTTTTGGTATGAGCCTAAGAATTTTATGCCTAGCTCTACAGAGCAAATATTCTCACTTGTTTATTTTTTTTAAAACTGATCCATTTTGAGGTATATTTTATATAAGGAGTGAGGTTTAGGTAAATTTTTATTTCATTTTATTTTATTATTATTTTTTTTAGCCTATAGATTTTCAATTTCTCTAACACCATTTGTTGAAGAGCTATCTTCCCTCCACTGACTTGCTTTTTCGACTTTCTTAAAAATCAGGAGTTTTGCATAATTTTCTGGACCGATTTTTGGCTTCTTGATTCCCTTCCATTGATTTATACATCTGTCTCTCTGCCGATATCACATAATCTTGATTACTGTTGCTGCACATTAAGGCTGTATAATTCTTTTCATATATTGTTGGAATCAACTTACTAATATTACATTAAGTACTTTTGCATCTAAGCTTCTGAGAAATAATAATCTGTAGTTTTGCTCCATAAACTGGCATTGTCTGGTTTTCTTGTCAGAGTTATAATGGCCTCATAAAAGGAGTAGAAAATGTTTCCTCTATTTTCCAGAAAAGATCATGTAAAATTTGTGTTAGTTCTCTGGTAAATTTTGGTAGAATTTTTTAGGGAAGTCCCCTGAGCCTGGGATTTAAAAATTAATAATAGTCCTAAAATGGCTATAGGACTATTTAGATGATCCATTTCATCTTGGTTGAGTGTTGGTTATTTATATTATTTGAGGAGTTGGTCTATTTCTTTTAAGTTGTTGAATGTAACAGCCTAAAGTTATTCCAGGCATTCCTTTGGTTTCCTTTTTAATAGCTGTAGTTTCTATAATGATATTTTGTTTCATTTCTGATATTAATGAGTTGCTGCATCTCTCTTTTTCTTTTTCAGTCTTGCTAGAGTTTTATTGATTTTTTTTTTTTTAGGAATTAGTTTTGATTTGTTTTTTTCCTGTATTGATTTCCTATTTCAATTTAATTGATTTCTGGTTTTATTCACCATATTTGTCACCTACTTATTTTGGATTTATTTTTCTCTTTTTCTAGGTTTCTGACATGAAGTATTAAATTACTAATTTTTTTTTTCTGATGGAAGCTATAAATTTAGTGCTATAAATTTCCCTCTTAGCATTTCTTTCACTGCATCTCTGAAATATTGATATGTTGTATTTCATATTATTCAGTTATATTCTACTAGGGGCCCGGTGCATGAAATTTGTGCATGGGGGAGGGTCCCTCAGCCCGGCCTGTGCCCCCCTCACAGTCTAGAACCCCTCAGTGGATGTCCTATGATGGCCCCAGTCTGCCAGGCTCCTTGTGTGTATGTGTGTGTGTGTTGCCACTGGGGATCTGCTCCCAGCCGCATCTGAGGCTCGGAGCAGTCCTCCGGTGTGTGTCTACCTGCTGGGGACCTGCCCCCAGACACACCGTTGAGGCTTGGAGCAGGCACCCCCTCTATGTTGATCTCTCAGACTCTTGCCCTCCCCTGCATGTTGTTCTCTTTTTTGAGCTGTGGCCAGGGCTGGGTGCTGCCTGCCTCCCAAGCTTGGCTACTGCCCATCTTCCTCCAGCCACCAGAAAGCAGGGAAAACCCTGCCTCTTGGTCATACCAGCCTTTTCCTGCTCCCTGATCCCCAGAAGGGACCTGGGGAGCCGCCAAGCAGGCCGCCAACTATTTCCCACTCACCAGTCCCCTGCTGCTTCCAAGGGGGCTGGGGAGCTTCCAAGCAGGACACCAGCCCCTGCAGCCTTGCTTTCCTGCTCCCCGGTGCCCCACAAAGGGCCTGGGAAGCCGCCAAGCAGGCCGAGACGCCCCCGCTGCCTCTTTCCCACTCACCAGTACCCTGCTGCCTTGCTTTCCCACTCCCCAGTGCCCTGCAAAGGGCTTGGGAAGCTGCCAAGCAGGCCGACCCCCTGATGCCTCTTTCCCACTCCCCGGTGCCCAGCAAAGGGCTTGGGCAGCCTCCAAGCAGGCCGAGACCCCCTGCCGCCTCTTTTCCGCTCCCCATCCTGCCGCCTTGCTTTCTTGCTCCCCGGAGCCCTGCAAAAGACCTGGGAAGCCCACCAAGCAGGCTGCTGACCCCCTTCTGCCTCTTTCCCGCTCCCCGATGCCCCTCAAAGGGCTTGGGCAGCTGGCAAGCAGGCCGCTGCCTCTTTCCCACTCCCTGGTGCCCCGCAAAGGGCCTGGGCAGCCGCCAAGCAGGCCACTGACCCTCCGCCACCTCTTACCCACTCCCTGGTGCCCCTCAAAGGGCCTGAGGAGCCGCCAAGCAGGCCCCCGGCCCCCACCGCCTCTTTCCCACTCACAGGTCCTGGGTCCTGCGCTTTTCCGCCCTGCAGCCGCTCTGTGCACTCGGGAGGTCCCTCAGCCCGGCCTGTGCCCTCTCACAGTCTGGGACCCCTCTGGGGATGTCTACCTGCTGGCATGCCTGACCAGCCTGGATAAGGGGCTGATGGCTGTTTGCAGGCTGTCCAAGCCCCCCAGAATGTCCCTCACCCCATTGGGTTGTGGCCAACGTGGATGATGGGCTGATTAGCACTTTCAGGCTTTCAGGCTGCCCACAGCTCCCATTGACCCAATGTCCCAGCAAGGCTGGCTGGAAGCAGGTTTCTGGGGTTTGTTTATCTTCTATAATTGATACACTGTCCCTTTAAGCTGAGGCCTGGTAAGGAAACCTCCTCTTTGCTTCACCTCACACTTCTATAATGAGACAATGTTACTCTTAGTGGTCAGGCCAGGCCTGCTGTTTCCTTCAGCTCCCAAGGATTCTATGATTGATATTTTGTTGCAAACATATATTGCTTGAGCCAGGATAAGCAGAGCGAGTGCAGTTTCACTTTCACTCCTGCTGCAATGGAAGCTGCCATTTATTCAGGTCCATGAGTGGTGGCCTCCATGTTGGCTGGGCTAATTTGCTTGCAGTTGCTCTGATTGGCTGGTGAGCGTGGCTTACCCGTCCCGAAGAAATGGTTAATTTTAATATTACAACTTTATTAGTTTAGATAGTTCCTTTAAGACTTCTTCTTTGGTCTACAGATCATTGAGAAGTGTGTTTAATTTCTAAGTTTAAAGATTTCCTCTTGTTTTCTTATTATTGATTGCTAGTTTGATACAGAACATACTCTGTATGATTTTAATTTTTTTTTCAATTTGATGCAAAATTTTTTTTATGGCTCAGGATATGATATTGTGAATGATCTATGATCACTTGGGGAAAAATGTATGATGAGCTGTTTGGTGAAGTGTTTTACTTGTATGTGTATTTAAATTTGATTTTGTTTCTTAATTGTGCTATTTAGAGTTTTCATATCTTTGCTGATTTTGTTTCTAGTAGTACTATTATTTGATGTGAGAGGAGTGTTAAAGTCCTTAACTACAACTGGGATTTTTAAAATGTTTTCTTTCAGTTCTGAGTTTTTACTTCATGTCTTTTGAAGCTCAGCTGTTTGGTGCATATGTATTTAAGATTGGTATGTTTTACTAGTATATTGATTTTTTAATCATTATGTAATATTCCTGCCTGTATGGTAATTTCTTTGCTATGATTTCTATTTAATATAATAATATTGTAGCCAATTCTACCTTTAAAAATTAATGTCTACATGCTATATTTTTAAAACTTTTAATTCATGTCATTAAATTTTCAGTACTTTTTATACATAGCATATATTTAGGTCACTTTTAAAATTTGTTTTGACAATATCTGCCTATTAATTGGTATAGTCAGTCAATTTATATTTAAGGTAGTTATTGATACATTAAGGCTTAAGTCAATTATTTTAATATTTGTTTTTTTATTATGTCCTCTGTTCTCTTGCCCCTGTTCCTCTTGGCTTCTTGTACATTACTTGAATATTTTTCAGGATTCCATCTTGGTGTGTTTGTCATTTTTGAGCATATCTTCTTGTGTAGTTTCCATTGTAGTTTCTCTAGGCATAGCAACATACATAGGTGACTTATTACAGTTTACTGGTCTCAACATTTTGCCACATTGAGTCAAGTATGAATATCTTACTTCCATTTCAGTCCCTGTATCTTCTCCACTTTTAAATATCATTTTATTGAGTAACACATGGTACTATAGTTTTTGTTCTAATCATCAAATGTGATTTATAAAGCCCAGAGGAAAGAAAAGTGTTTTGTGTATACTCACATCTGATGCTCTTTATTTTTTCCTTTCAGATGCTCCAAGATCCCTTCTTTTATCATTTTCTTTCTGTTTAAAATTTTATTTTCTAGAGTCATTCTTTAAGGATGGGTCTGCTAGTGATAATTCCTTAGTTTTCCTTTATCTGAGACTGTATTTTTCCTTCATTCCTAAAGGGTAGTCACTGGATGTAGAATTTGTTGTTGACAATTTTTTTTCTTTCAGTACTTGAAAAATGTGCTATTTTGGCTTGCACAAGGCAGCTTGTGCATTTGGGGTTCCCACTGGACCCTGCTGGTGTTGCCTGAGAGGACAGAGGAGTTTCCCATGCTTTGACACTTGGAGTTTTGAGTGAGGAAGGGAGTCTCCGGCCCCCAGGTATTAGGAAGCTTCCTAGACCAGGCACTAGCTGTGGTGGGATCTCCCTGCTGGTTCCACTCAGCTGCCTGTGGTGTCCTGGTGGAGGAAGACTGTGTCCTCCAGCATGGAAGAAAAGAACATCCTCTGAATAATTCTTTTAGTTGGGCTCCTGGTCTGTCTTCTTCCCCAGTGATGCTGGACTCACCTGGTGTTGTTGGAACTTGCTTTTGGTGGGTAGATGGATGAGCCTACCTGGAACATTATCTACTGTTAGGATTGGATTAGAGATGCTGGATCTGGGTTAATTTCTTTTGTTAAGAAGGATGAGGGTGGTGTAAGATCCCCTGCTTTACTGTCACTCCAGTGCTGAGGTTCCTCTCTATGTCTTCCAGAATCCCCCTTTGGTGGCTTCCACACCACTTCCAGGGTATATAGTTACACACAGAGGGAAGGAGAAGAGATAAATGAGTTTATGCATGTGGTCATAACTAAACGTCCCCCCTCCTTTCTGTAGGGCCCTAAAACACTTTAAAAGTTTGCTAGCGTTTCACTTAGGATTAGAGGAACATGGAAGTAAAAAATATTTTAATTGTGCCAAAATATAGATAACATAAAACTTACCATTTTAACTACTTTTAAGTGTACATTCAGTGGTTTTTAGTACATTCCTATGGTGCAACAATTACCTCGATCCATCTACGAAACTTTTTCATTTTAACAAACTGAAATTATACCCATTAAACAATGATTCACCATATCCCTCCTCTTTCAGCCCCTAGCAGCCACCACCCTACTTTCTGTCTCTATGAATTTGACTATTCTAGGTATCCCATTGAAGTGAAGTCATACAGGATTAATCTTTTAGTGATTGGCTAAATTCACTTAGCACAATGTCTTAAAGAAGGAGGTAAAATTTGAACTGGTAACATTTGTTAATCATTGAAGTTCTTCAAAACAGTTCTGAAGAGAAGAGTTTAAAATTAGTAGCTAATTTGGGACTTTAAAGCTTATAAAGCCTGGTATATAGTATGAACTCAACAATATTAGCTAATTACTATTATTTTCTTCTGGATTTTATTATTCCTTTTCTTCCTAGTACAAATAACTAATAGTCAGAAATTTGGATGTTGAGCACAGTTCTGTTTTTGTTTCTTTTTGTGGCAATTAGCCCTAATGCCTGTCTGCTACTGGAAATTGCAACAAAATAATTAACAGGGAGGAATCAGATAGTGCAAATGTAGTGGAAACTTGCATACAGAAATCAGACAGCTGTATAAAGAAATAGTGACTCTAAAGGACAGACTGGATCAGATGAATTTAATTGACATTTATAGAATATTTCACCCCAAAGCTGCAGAATACACATTTTTTCTCAAGTGCACATGGATCACTCACAAAGATAGACCACATGTTAGGACTCAGAACATATCTATACAAATTCAAGAAGTTTGAAATCATATCCAGCATCTTCTCATATCACAGTGGAATAAAGTTAAAAATCAACCAGTATAAACACCCCAAAACAGTTAAACACATGGAGGGTAAATAGCTGCTATTAAACAGTGAATGGGTTACTGATAAGATCAAGAAATAAATAAAAACAACTTCCTGGAAACAAATGAAGATGAACATGCAACTCAAAATCTCTGGGATGCAGCAAAAGCAGTGCTGAGAAGAAAGTTCATGTTACTATAGGCCTACCTCAAAAAACAAGAAAAATTAATAATGAACAACTTAACCATACAACTTAAAGAATTAGAAAGAGAATAACAAGAAAAGCCAGAGTAAGCAGAGGAAATGAAATAATAAAGAATAGAGCAAAAATAAATTAGATAGAGACTAAAAACAATACAAAAATTAATTTAACTGAGAACTGGTTCTTTGAAAAGATAAACAAGATGGGTGAACCATTAGCCAGGCTCATTAAGACACAAAGAGAGAGGACCCAAATACATTAAGTCAGAAAAAAGTGGAGAAGTAAGCACTGACACCACAGAAATACAAAGGATTATAAGAAAATACTACAAATAACTATATCCCAACAAACTGGACAATGTGGATGAAATGGAAAAAGTCCTACAAAAATACAATCTTCCAAAATTGAATTAGGAAGAATCAGAAAACCTCAATAGGCTAATAACAACTAATAAAATAGAAGCAGTAATAAAAAAAAGCCCCAGCAAACAAAAGCCTGGGTCTGGACAGCTTCACAGGGAAGTTTTACCAAACATTCAAAGGACTAACACCTATACTCCTCAAACTATTACAAAAAAATACAAGAGGGAAGAACACTTTCAAACTATTTAATAAAGCCAACATTATCCTAATTCCAAAACCAGATAAATACACTACAAGGAAAGACAATTATAGGCCAATATCCTTGATGAGCATAAATGCTAAAATCCTCAACAAAATATTAGCAAATCAGATCCAGCAATACAGTAAAAAGATCATACACCATGACCAAGTGGGATTTATTCCAGGGATGCAAGGCTGGTACAATATTCACAAATCAATAAACCCGATACATCACAAAAACAAATTGAAAGACACAAATCACATGATCATATCAATAGTTTCAGAGAAAGCATTTGACAAAATCAAACACCCATTTTTGATAAAAACTCTCAGCAAAGTGGGAATAGAGGGAGCATATCTCAATATGATAAAGTGCATATATAAAAAATCTACAGTCAACATACTCAATGGGCAAAAACTAAAACCATTTCCCCTAAGAACAGGAACAAGACAGGGATGTCTGCTTTTAGCACTCTTATTCAACATAGTACTGGAAGTCCTAGCCACAGTGATCAGACAAGAAGAAGAAATAAAAGGTATCCAAAATGGAAAGGAGAAAGTAAAATTTTCATTATTCTCAGATGACATGATAATGTACATAGAAAACCCTAAAGACACCACCAGAAAACTGCAAGTTTTAATAAATCGATTTGGCAATGTAGCAGGATACAAAATCAATACCCAAAAATCAATGGATCTTTTATACACCAATAATGAATTCTCAGAAAGAAAAACTAAACAAACAATGCCATTTACCATTGCAATAAAAAATTAAGATTCTTGGGAATAAACTTAACCAAGGAGGTAAAAGACCTCTACTCAGAAAACTATAGGATGTTGAAAAAAGAGGTAGAGGTAGATATAAACAAGTGAGAAAATGTACTGTGTTCCCGAAATGGCAAAATTAACATTATTAAAATGTCCATACTACCCAAGGCAATCTACAGATTCAATGCAATCTCTATTAAAATACCTACAGCATATTTCACAGATCTAGAACAAATACTCCAAAAATTGATATGGAACCAAAAAAGACACAGAATAGCTGCAATCTTGAGAAAAAAAAATTGGAGGAAATCACACCAGATATCAAGTTATGCTACAAAGTCACTGTAATCAAAACAGCCTGGTACTGGCACAAGAACAGAAATACAGATCAATGGAACAGAACAGAGACCCCAGAGATCAACCCAAGCCATTAAGCTCAATTAATATTTAACAAAGGAGGTAAGAGCATACAATGGAGTCAAAACAGTCTCTTCAATAAATAGTATTGAGAAAATTGGACAGGTACATCCAAAAAAAAAATGAAATTAGACCACCAACTTACACCCTACACAAGAATAAACTCAAAATGGATAGAAACCTTAAATGTAAGTCATGAAATCATAAAAATCCTAGAACAAATCACAGGCAGCAAAATCTCAGGCATTGGTCGTAGCAATATGTTTATGGATACATCTCCTAGGGCAAAAGGTAGGAGAAAAATAAACAAATAGGGCTACATCAAACTAAAAAGCTTCTGTATAGCAAAAGAAAGCATCAACAATATTAAAAGGGAGCCCACTATATGGGAGAGCATATTTGGCAATGATACATTTGATCCAAAATCTATAAGGAACTCATACAACTTAACAAAAGGAAGGCAAACAATCCAATTAAAAAATGGGCAAAGGATCTAAATAGACACTTCTCCAAAGTGGACATCCAGAGGGCCAAGAGACATATGAACAAATGCTCAAAGTCACTGATACTCAGAGAGATGTAAATTAAAATGACAATGAGGTATCACCTCACACCTATCAGAATGGCTACCATCAACAAATCAATAAATGACAAGTGCTGGTGAGGATGTGGAGAAAAGGGAACCCTACTAGTAGAAATGGTGCAGCCATTATGAAAAACAGTATGAAGTTTCTTCAAAAAATTAAATATGGAGCTTCCATTTTACCCAGTGATCCCACTTCTAGGACCACATCTGAAGAAAGTTGAAACACCAATCAAAAAGAATGTATGCACCCCTATGTTCATAGCAGCACAATTTACAATAGCTAAGATCTGGAAACAGCCCAAGTGTTCATGAATAGATGAGCGGTTAAAAAAAAGCTGTGGTACATCTATACCCTGGAATAATATGCAACAGTAAAAAAGAAGGATGTCCTATCCTTTGAGACAGCATGGAGGAACCCGGAGAGTATCATGCTAAGTGAAATAAGTCAGTCAGAGGAAGACAAGTATCACATGATCTCACTCATATGTGGAATCTAAGAACAAAATAAACTGATGAATGGAGTAGATCCAGAGACATGGAAACATGGCCCTGAGTGTGGAATATCGGAGGTAAGGCAGGGGAGGGTGGGTAGGTGAGGTAATCAACCAAAGAACTTATATACATGTATGTATAATCTATGGACACAGACAATAGGGTTAATGAAGGCCTGTGATGGGAGGCGTGGGCAGGGGCTGACTGGAGGATTTCAATGAGAGGGGAAGGGGACATATGTAATACTTTCAACAATAAAGATTTAAAAAAAATCAGATCTTGACTCTTACCATTTAGTGTCTTTTGTCAAGATTTTTAATCTCTTAGTCTCTGTTTCTTCACATACACATGAAAATAACAGGCCCTATTTGTAGTGATAATTGATATATGTAAAGTTTCATACAAGACATAGTAGCTGCTTACTAAATCACTACTGTGTCATGGAGTTAATTACCATAATGTTAGACACACTTGGAAATATTTGCTTAATTGCAGTATTGGGCAATGATTCTCTTTTTCCTTACCTGTAATTTTCTCTTAGTAATAGGACTTACTACTAGGTAAAATAATTTACTATTCTAAATAGCTTTGGATGTTCTAAGTTCAGTGAAAATGATGATAACCAAGAATACCCATGAGCAGCATATTACAATTTCTGAATTCTTTCATTGTGCTTAAGATGGAGAGTTTAATATTTGTTAAGAATAAGGAAAAAGAAAACTGACTTCATAAAAAGGTAAAATCTTCTTAAGGGTGACAGAAATGGGTGATGTTTAAAATTATTTTTGGAAAGAATTACCAAGTATATTTTGCTCTTACATTACAATATTTTATTAGGTAAGACATGCTTGTATGAATCTGTTTTTATCCTGCAAAGCAAAATATTCAGAGATTGCTACTGGATTAATATGATGGCAGATATATTTGCAGTTCTCAGTTGGCAATAAAGTTATTCAAAATATCTTGAATTAAATAAGTAACCTATGCGAATCTGTTAAACTGAGAAGTACGATATAAGTTATGTGTTACTGTTGATAAACTGACGGAGATACTCATAAGTGGCACCCAAGTGTCATATAGGTTCGAGCTTCTATGCAGACAGATTGTGACTTGGTGGTTTGGATACAAGTGTGAGTAGAGATATTTTTATTGCATTCTTGCTGCCAATGATATTAAATATCCTCCCATAGGAAACCATTAAATTCTTAACACTTCTGAGAAACCAATGTATGCACTTAACCTTTCCCTAAAAACTTTGGACTTTGGAGGGAATAATATTAGCCAAACTTATGTTCCAGTTTTACAATACAGCACTTGCCCTTTGTCAACATCTAAATTTTTGAATATCAAGTTGTTGATTTATTTTTCCCAGGTAGAAAAGAGGATTTCCTGATAATATGGCAAGCATTTATCCATCTATGTTTGCAGCATCCAAGATATTACTGTTTATAAGTTTAAACCGTGCTGTTCACAAAGAATGTTATGAACTCTGATTTGCTCAAGTAGGTAATTCTATCATTGTACAGAAAGTCATTAAAACATTTTTGCTTTTTAAACTAGAAACTAGGTGTGAAATGTCACATTTAAAAATTTTTTGAGCACTTATTTCTGATATAGATAACCAAAGCTGAGATTTTGGTCTTTGGTTTCCGTCATGTTCATTGCAACATGTCATTGAGAATTCATACTTTGGTGCTTATTTTGGCCTTTAAACTGTTCATTTGTACTCTGAACTAGATTATGTGCTTCTAACTGTCAGTTAGCTAAATACATTTCAAGTCAATTTACTAAAATAGTCACTGTTAAGCGGTATATTTGGACAGAGTTGACACCTTTGACATTTTCTAAAATTGCAAAAATAACTGTATTTAAGGGTATGATTTATGAATGTTGTGTGCCTACAGAGCTTCCATATGATTATGGTTTTTGTTTTACCCACTAAAACTCTTTTCACAAACTGCTGAAAGGGCAGCTAATTAGTGCTGTGTGATCAGATCAGATATCTAACACAGACATACACGGAGAAACACACAAAAGTAATATCAATCCCAAACCTGTGATCACATTGCTTCTTAGAATAGCCTATGTCTAATAGGAGGAGAACAGTTGAGACCACAGCAGAGGCAGAGAAAGTAAGGAAGAAAGGGGAAGATTGATAATATAGAGCTGCCTTTATGAAACACATATTCTTTGGTATAAATAAGGAAAGCAACTTACATTGATTAAAAATTATTTTGAATCCTTAGTTGTCTTCTAGATTGCTGGCTTCTATTAAAAACTTCTTAAAATAATAGATAGCTTTAATTCTTCAAGGAAAAGAAAAATTATATCATCTTAAAGATTTTCCATATTTATTATATAGATGTGACTTGACTGCAGGGGGAAAAAAGAGCAAAATCTCTTGTATTGCAAGTTTTAAATGTACCAGGCTAAGGTTTACTTAATTAGAACCTCGAGGCAATAAAGGAGCCCTTTTTAAAATTCTGTGATTCTTAATATGCTAAATAATGCAAAGCTTAGACTCTTCAAGCATGAGACACACATCTGGCAGTTTAACATTTAAATTACAGGGTGGGGGGCATTCCTCACTTCAGTAGTAATTTTCTCAAAGAAAAGAATAGGAAATGGATTTCAACTAAATTTAATTTCCTTTTAGATTTCCATCTTGTCTAATTGCAGGCATTTTTAAAGGGTCTTTGTATTTGTGTACATATTTTCTGTACATTTTATTAATCTTTAATTTGAGATGATTTTCACTATTAGAGCTCTTGAGAAATAGTGCTATATTTTACTTGTTTGAAAGATCATATTTCAAGTAATGATAATGGTATAGAAAATAAAGAGAAAATGAAATTTCAATGACCCACAAAAAATATTGCTGACAAAAAATCAGTTCCACTTTTAAGCTTTTAATTTTTTTCAGTATGAATATTTTTTCTGTTTTGTCATTTCCTGCATATTTTTTTCATGCAAAAGTTATTATAAACAGCATTCTTTCTTTGTATTTCTCCAAAGGACAGTGTCAGATCCTCGATTAATTTTACAAAGGTCATTTGGAAAAACCATTAAAAATATGCCAAGTAAAAAAGATTAGCACAATGCAGGGAAAACACACTTTTATAAACATATGCATTTATATATAGGTAGGGTACTGTAATGTTACATAGTTTTGACAAGTGTTTTCCTTGTGCACCTCATGCATTATTAAAAATATGACTGTTTCATTTATTTTTCTAGGTTATCCCAGCTGATATATTTCAAAGGCATCAGGAGGTTACCGTTATTTGTAATTATTTGATCTTTTTCTCAATATACAAGGATCTGATAATTAAATTGAGTAATAGTTCACATGAAATAAAATGGACTTTCAAAATAATCCATATTTGTATTATTAACACATATACATGGGTGCTAGTTAGCCCATGACAAATGCATGTATCCATTTCCACTTTTTAATTAAAAAATTAAACAATATTGCAACTTCCAATTTTAGCTATGGCAGAATAGCTGAAGCCAGATCAGCTCTTCTGCTATAATCCACCATTAAACTGGGCAGAATGCATGAAGCAATTGGGGGCATTGGCCATCGGAAAGCATAAGAATAGAAACTTTTGAGACAAATCCTGGCTCTCTACCTGGGCACAGTATTCTAACTGTAGAGCAGTGAACTGGAATGGAATCCAAGTGGAGAAAGTTCCACTGACCCGAGGAGACAGAGTTTGGCATTCAGGGCAGCTGAAAAGGCTGGGATCTGCAAAGTAGAGAGAGAGGGAAATAGGCAGAGGAGAGCCCAAAGTCAGTACAGGGACTTCCCCATGAGCCCTTTGGTGACTGTAGTTAATCATATTCTCTTGCATATTTGAAAGTTTCCAAGAAAGTAGGTCTTAAAAGTTCTCATTCCAAAAATATATATATATAACTGTGTGTGGTTATGGATGTTCACTAGACTGTATAATGTATACACAGAGAGTAAATCATTGTGTTGTTCACCTGAAACAAATATAATGTGATATGTCAATTTTACCTCAAAAATTATGAAACACAAACTGGCAAGAAAGGGGAAAATTAAGATAAATCCTTAATCATTGTTTGAAATTTTAACATCCATTTTCATTAAATGATAAAACAGAGACAAAAAGTACATAAAATATATAAATATCTGAATGATACTATCAACTAACTTGATCTAAATGATACAAAGCACTTCATCTAAACACAGCAAGGGAACATAGAATGCTTGCAAGACAGATCATACAGTAAGTTAGAAATTAGATCTTAATATATTTCAAGAGATTTAAATATTATAGGACATGTTTCTCTAACTTGATAGAGAATATATATATATATATATATATATATATATATATATATATGATCAAGGCAAGAATGTCTAATCTCATCATTTTATATATTGGAGTATTATCCAGAAAAACAAAACTTATAGAAGTAAACATAGGAGAAATATTCAAATCTAGGCAAAATTTTCTTAAACAGGATACAAAAATTATTTACTTAAAAAAAAAAAAGAACAAGTGATACATTGGATTTAACAAAATTAACCCTTTTCTCTTTATGTTGCCATTAGAAAAAATAAAAGGCAAGTTACAAACCGAGGGAAACAATCTGGAGTACCTATATCTTACAAAGTTTGTATCTAGGTTACACAATTCTTACAACTCATTAATAACAAGAACAGCTCACTTTTAAAAAGTCATGATTTGGACAGAAGTTTTACAAAAGGAGGTATGGAATGTCCAAATAATTCATGAATAATGCCTAACAATCTTTAGTCATCAGAAATTGCAGATTAAAACAATAATGTGCCCTAGCCAGTTTGACTCAGTAGATAGAACATTGGCCTATGGAGTGAAGGGTTCTGGGGTAAATTCCAGTCAAGGACACATGATCTGGTTGAGGTCTCGATCCTCAGCAGGAGACATGCAGCAGTCAGCCAATCAATGATTCACTCTCACCATTGAGGTTTCTCTTTCTTTCTCTCCCTTCCTCTCTGAAGTCAATAAAATATATATAAAAAAATAAAACAAACAAACAAAAAACTACAATGTGTTTCTACTTCACATCCACTAATATATTAAAATTAAAAAGTTTAACAGCATCAAGTACTGATGATGATTTGGCAGAAATTTTCAGACATTACTTGTAGGAGTAAAAATAGTACAACTACTTTGTAAATCTTATAGCTTTAAAAATTAAACACTTGTCATATGACCCAGTAATTAATTTCACTCCTATGTGTTTTCCATGAGAAATAAAAACATATGTCCACAAAACACTTGGGCATAAATGTTCACAGTGAGTATCCTCACAACAGTCAAAACTTTGATACACTGAAGCATCCATTAAGAAATGAATTGATAAATGAATTTTAGGGCATTTCTCAAAAGAAATATTACTTAGCACTAACAAGTGATGATACTGAAAATATTATCCTGAGTGGAAGGAGCCAGCAAGAACAGAGTAAATATTGTATTATTACATATGTATGAAATTTTATAACAGAATTCTAATCTGTAATGATAGAAATCAGATGAGTGGTTGCCAGAAGTGTGTGTGTGTGTGTGTGTGTGTGTGTGTGTGTTTTAGGGATAGTGTAATTAACTCCTAAAGGCATGGGAAAATTTGAGGGGGGGTGTTATACAAAGTGTTTAAGATTTTTACTTGTGGTAGGAGTCACACAGGTGCATATATTTGTTGAAACTCGTTGAATTAAAATGTGTACATTTTATTCAGTGTAAGTTAGAACTCAACATATAAATCTAAACTAATAAAAGCATAATATTGAAATTGACCTTTTCTTCAGGATAATAAGCCATGCCCACCAACCAATCAGAATGGCTGTATGCAAATTAGCCCAGGCAAGATGGCGGCCGGCAACCCTGGAGGCCAGTGCAATGCAGGCATCAGGGTGAGCAGGATGTGGGGGTAGGCAGGAGGGAGATCAGTGGGTGGCGGGTGTGTGGGGGTGGGGAGCTCGATCAGCCAGGTGGTGGGTGGTGTGGGGGTGGGGGTCTCGATCAGCGGGTGGCGGGTGGTGTGTGTAGGGTGGGTGGGGCGCGATGTGCAGGTGGCAGGTGGCAGGTTGTGCGAGTACAGGCTGGGCTGAGGGACCCCCGAGTGCACAAATTTTTGTACACCGGGCCCCTAGTTTTAAAAATAAAAATACATTAAGATATTCTGGATTTAGCCCAAGGAAATGCAGAGTGTGTGGTAGCAAAGTTGCCAATGACATCATAATGCTATGCAAATGTTTATAATCCAAGCAAAAAATGAAGCAGTCCTTGCTCTTACCTTTTAGCATGAACATATGCACAGTGTAAGTGAGTGATGAGGTGAGATCAGGAAAGGGAGTTTGTGGACAACCATCAGTCCTCTGTTGATCTATTAACACCTCTGCCTCCAGTCTTAAATGATTGATT
>PVJC01005221.1:0-59969 GCA_004026665.1 Murina feae
CACACACAGGAGGACTGCTCCGAGCCTCAGATGCGGCTGGGGGCAGGTCCCCAGTGGTGACACACACACACACAAAAGGCGCCTGGCAGACTGGGGCCATCATAGGACATCCACTGAGGGGTCCCAGACTGTGAGAGGGCCGGGCTGAGGGACTCCCTCCACCCCGAGTGCACAAATTTTTGTGCACCGGGCCCCTAGTTTAATAATAAAACTGCAGAAAAGGAAAAGAATCCCTTAAAAAGGCTGGGGAGAGGTAATAAATTAGCTTCAATGAGGGGCAACTATTCCAATGACTGAGTTTTCAACAGATTCAGTGGAAGAAGTCAACGGATCTATGTCAGTTCTATGTACTGAAAAAAAACAAACAGAAAGACCCTCTCTCTCTAGCTGTGAGCAGGTTTGAAAATCCATTGTGCAGGTAAATCTAGATAAATTTTTCTTGTAGAAAACAAAGATGTTTTCTGGAATTTAAAAATCCACGAATGTAGGACTAAAGTCCATGGCATGACTAGCCTGTACATTAGAAGGAGATAAATTGAGTCAAAGTCTTCTAAACTACTTGCAGTTTTGGAAAACATATTTTAGTAAGTCAGAGATTGATGTTTTCACTGCTTGAGTAAAGAAAAATCTAGAGATAGCAACTTAGTAAATGATAAGTAAGAAGTTTCACTTGAGATAGAAAACGTAAATAGATGCCATATCTCTCAGCTTCTATACAGCATGGTACCAGGTGACCATGGGACCAGGAGAGCAGGAACATAAATGAACTACAATAATGGAATACAGGGGTGAGGGGTGAAAAACCTTGCTCTAAAAAACAAAAAAAGAGGGAGAGAGGAAGGGCCTGTTTTGAACACTGGCATTACCTTCTTTGAATATTACAATTCACTTTTTATCTGTTGTTAGTCCTCACCTGAGGATATTTTCCCATTGATTTTGAGAGAGTGGAAGGGAGGAAGAGAGACAGCAATATCGATATAAGAATGACACACTGATTGGTTGCCTCCTGCATGTGCTCCAATCAGGGTAGGGGATCAAGCCTGCAACCGAGGTACTTGACCTTGACCAGAATCGAACCCAGGACCCTTTAGCCCCTGGGTCAGCACTCTAACCACTGAGCACCCAGCTCTGGCACAATTAATTTTCAATCTTAGCAATCAGTTTGTGCTCAATAGTACACATGTTTTCTGCCACATTCCTTTTTCAAATACTTGGCTGTCTCAGGCTAGTACACATGGGGACAGCTAGGATGATGCCTCTGGCTTTGAGGGGTGTAAATCTAGAATTTGGCTCATTTCCATTGGTCTCTGTCCAAAATAGGATGGATGATCTCTTAGCAAAGCTTTCTCCTAGGAGATTTTGCTGCTATATCATTGTCAGGGGGATTACTGTGATGAGGGATTTGTAATTCCTTTATATATACATAAAAAAAAGGAAAAGCTTTGCAATAAAACCAAAGCCAAATTTCCAATGGGTCTTTAGCACTTTGCTATGGAAACAACTGACATAGTTAAAGAGGACAAAAGAAACATCAAGCGCTCAGAAACCTTATTTACGTTGCAGATAATTTATTTTTATAAGAACTACAAGTCTATAGAATAAACTGCAGCTAAAATCTTCACAAGCAAAACACATTGCTAGGGAGTATTATGTTTTGATGAGATATTCCTTCTCAGAAAAGAATCCCAGCTCTATGAATAATGTTATGGTGTTAAAGATAAAGGAAGCGCTTACTATTCAGAGCGACCACACTGCCTGGACTAATGGCTGTTTGGCCATAATACATAATGCAAAGATCAGGAAGGCTCCAGTGAAAATAGAGTTCTTCAAGTAGTCTTCAGTCACATTAAAGGTAAAAAATTAGAACTGAAATAATAGTGGAATGGAGCAAGAAGACCCAGGTTAGGTCCTAATTCTTCTTCTAACTGATCATGATTCACATAATTTCTGAGTCTCTATTCCCTCCTTTAAGGGCGAGGGAACAGCCCTTCAACTGTTATCTCTGTAATGATTACCACAATAAAAACTAAATAAAAGGGAAAGTATTTCACAAATCATAATATTGCATAATCACTAAAATTACATTAAGTGATGAAACATTTAAACATGCAAAAATAGATAACTGTAACCTTGCCTTGGATAAAGTATTGCACTGTTATTTGTAAAGTTGATTGATAACCCGTACAAAAGTATTTTAAAAGTATAAATTGTTATTACCATCGGGAATCATAGGTTTTAAATGTAACTTAAATGACAAAATAGGGTCAAATAGAGAATTTTATTTTAAATTAATTTTTTTCTTACAATTATATAGCACTAGTCTTAACATGGTAATAATAATAAATATATTTCATTACTCTTATGCAGCATTTTTATTGCAGCAATGATTGTGGTTATCAATGGACCACTCTAATCTCTGATGCTTTAAGGTAAATACACACACCTACACACATGTACATACATATATAAATATATAATATTTTACATTAGCATTATATAGTTAATATATAGCTCCTATCCTATATAATGAAATATGCTAAGTGTCTGGTTGTCCAGTGGGCTGTTCAATCAAAGT
Organism: Murina feae; assembly: GCA_004026665.1. Lineage (NCBI taxonomy): Eukaryota > Metazoa > Chordata > Mammalia > Chiroptera > Vespertilionidae > Murina > Murina feae. Next base: position 2,576 of record PVJC01005221.1, read on the forward strand.
GTAATATGCTAATGATATGCTAGGGCCACTCAACTGCTCACTATGACGTGCACTGACCAGCAGGGGGCAGACAATCCGACTGGTTGGTTAGCTTGCTGCTGGGGTCCAGCCGATTGGTTCTGAGCAAGACTGGCCAGACATGCCCTGGTGCCCTCCCGTGGTCCCCGCCTGGCTGGCCAGCCTTCCGTGTCCCTCCCTGGCCTCAGTTGTGCACCGGTGGGGTCCCTCTGCCTGGCCTGCATGCTCTCATAATCTGGGGCCTCTCAGGGAATGTTGGAGAAACCAGTTTTGGCCCAACAACAGGACAGCCAGTCACTATGATGTGCATTGACCACCAGGGGGCAGAAGCTCAACGTAGCCCTGCTCACCCAGAAGCCTGGCTCATGGTTGGCAAGCACAGCGGCAGTGGTGGGAGCCTCTCCTGCTTCCATGGCAGAGCTAATGATGTTCGACTGCCAGCTTAGGCCCGCTCTCATTCCCCGAGGGCTCCTGGACTGTGAGAGGGTGCAGGCTTGGATGAGGGACCACCATCCCAAGAGGATGAATTTCATGCACTGGGCCTCTAGTATAATATAAATACATGTAATGCATATTATACTTATAGCATATATTTTTAATGCTATAACTAACACAAAACAGTAAGTTATTAAAGTATATATAAATACATTAATTTTTAAATATATTTTTATTGATTTCAAAGAGGAAGGGAGAGGGAGAGATAGAAACATTAAAGATGAAAGAGAATCATTGATAGGTTGCCTTCTGCACACTCCATAGTGGAGATGTAGTCTGCTACCTGGGCATATAGCCTTACTGGGAATTGAATTGTGACCTCCTGGTCCATAGGTAAATGCTCAACCACTGAACCACACAGGATAGGCAATAAATGAATTATTTTAATTAGATAAATATATTTGATGAGCAATATATAATCCATGCCAGTGTTATTTTAAGTTATAAATAACATTCTCCCTGGCCAGCCCCGCACCTGATGGGCCCCGCACCACCCAGATCAGCCTGCAGCCCCTCCCCCCAGCCCCATTATTCCCCTAAAAATATTTAGCATGCTACACAAAATCTCACCAGGCCTCTAGTATTCCCCTAAAAATATTAGCATGCTACACAAAATGCAACAAAAACCCTATTAAATGTAGGGTAGGGCAAAAGTAGGATTACAACTGTAAGTTCAGGAAGCACAGAGTTTATTCTTTTATTATTATTTACTAGAAGCCCAATGCAAGAAGATCCGTGCAGGAATAGGGCTTCCTTCCCCTGGCTGCCTGCATGCTGCAGGCTCACTCTGGCAGCCTGTGCAGCGGCAGGGGAGGCGGGGAGGACTGGGGAGGTTGGGTTTGCTGGTGCGTTTCACTTTCCCATTGTGAAAGTGGGAAGCAACTGGCCCCCTTCCTCATCATTTTCCTCATCCATCCTCCAGCTCCTGCTTGCCCACCCTCCCTCCACGCCCATTGCCCCTCCCCTCTTGATTTGGCAAGATAGGGAAGAAGGAGATCTGATAATTTGGGTTACTGTGTAGGTGGCTTATTTTTTTTTAAAATATATTTCATTGATTTTTTTACAGAGAGGAAGAGAGAGGGATAGAGAGTTAGAAACATCAATGAGAGAGAAACATTGATCAGCTGCCTCCTGCATACTCCCCACTGGGGATGTGCCCACAACCAAGGTACATGCCCTTGACTGGAATCGAACCTGGGACCCCTGAGTCTGCAGGCCGACACTCTATCCACTGAGCCAAACCGGTCAGGGCTGTAGGTGGCTTATTTCATCTACTCAAAACAAAGCTGAGCCGCCTGCTGCTGCTGCCATGGCCACCGACATCGCCCCTTGGCTGGCCCAGGGCTCCCAGGGCACACTAACTTGTGTACCTAGCGAGCTCCTACATGTGTCTGAGCCCATGAGGCTGCTCCAATGCTAGGGTTTTGTTTAGCAGAGCAGTGGGGCAGGGGTGGGATAGAGGGGGATGCCAGACACAGGAGTATGACCTCATGCACCAGAGGGTTGCCTCTGAGGCCAGGGGCTGGGCCACAGGGAGACTGCAGGGATGGTTGACAGGTGTAGAGTACAGCAGGGAGGCCCTGAGGAGGCCCACTGCCCAGAGGCCTGGAAGTGGCTGGGGGCGGGGCTGCCGCTATCTTTGTCAGGTTAATTTGCATACTCACTCCTGATGGGCTATGGGGCATTGCGAAGTGATGGTCAATCACACATTTCTCTTTTATTAGATAAGATTATTACATTATTTTCCATATAAACAACTGTAAACTTACTCCCTCCCCTCCCCACTCTATATACAGGTAGGTTACGCTTACAAAAATAAAATCCTAAAACTCAAAACAAGGAAAGGACAAATGGAAGATCATATGTAGGAGCTAAGACTGGTCAAAATCCGAAGGAATTTGATAACACTGGAGTTTACAGCAGTCCCAGATGTAAGAAACAATTGGTATTCACCTAAGTTAGGAAAATGAAAAGAAACATTATTAAGTGGGTAGGAGGGAGCTTAAAGGCCTACACACATGCTGTGAAAAGATAGGCTTAAAAAATTCACACCTTAAAGACAGTAATCAAGGAAGACTGAAAAATATCTCCCATGAGCATCTGCAATAGTAGCTGCATCCTTATGCACACTTCGGGGTTTGGAGTCACACTATCTATGGGTTCTGGAAAGGCCCAATCCTAGTTCTTAGGTTAAAGTAATTTCTGGTAACAATAACTTGCAAATTACAAATGCAAGTTAAAAATAAAAAAGGCAGCCTTAGCTGGTTTGGCTCAGTGGATAAAGCATCGGCCTGCAGACTGAAGGGTCCTGGGTTCAATTTCAGTCAAGGGCATATGCCTGGGTTGCAGGCTCAATCCCCAGTAGGGAGCATGCAGGAGGCAGCTGATCAATGATTCTCTCTCATCATTGATGTTCTATCTCTCTCACCCTCTCCCTTTCTCTCTGAAATCAATAAAAATAAATAAATAAATAAATAAATAAATAAATAAATAAATAAATAAATATAAATGCGGCTAAAGGCCCAAGAATGTCTCATCTCATGATGAAAAGACAAATCTTCATTCTCTGTCTCTTGTTATGTGGGAACTAATTCCATCAGAAGGACTCCAATCTTATAGCTTACTCACCTCCGAAAGACCCTGCATAATCCCAGAATGTCATCATCACAAGTTTATGACTAATTCTCTTACACAAAAAAGGAAAAACACCATATCATTAATAAAATGAAGAAATATTCACTTTTTATTTTTATGTTATTTTAGAGAGAGTGGAAGAGAGAGAGAGAGAGAGTTATTGATGCTAGAGAGAAGCATCAATCAGCTGACTTGCATATGCACCCTGACTTGGGGGACCGAACATGCAACCTAGGAATGTGTCCTGGCAGGGAAATGAACCCTCAAACTTTTAGTGTATACGACAAAGCTTCAGTCGACTGAGCCACACTGGGTAGTACAGAAGGAGGAAGTATTCAAGTAAGTGTCTTTTGTATGTAATTTTTCAAATTAATGCACTTTAAGCAAAAAAATCACTAAAAGAAAATTTGAAGAAAAATATAAATAAATTTAGTTAAAATATAAATAATCAAGTAACTTAACAAACTAATCTAGTAAAAGAGTAATTGCAAATTGACCCTCCATTACAGCTAAGCCACGCCCACCAGCCAAGCCATGCCCACCAGCCTATCAGAGTGATTGTATGCAAATTAACTCAGCCAAGATGGCAGCCAGCATCCACGGAGCTAGAGAAAACAGGAGGCTTCCATTGCACCAGTGATGGAGGAAACTGCCTGCCTAGGCCGGCTATGGCCTCTGCTCAAGGTAACAATGTTTCAATTATAGAAGATAAATAAACCCCAGAAACCTGATTCTAGCCAACTCACTGGGATTTTGGGTCAATGGAAGCTGTGAGCAGCCTAAAAACGACCCTCAGCCCCTCACCCAGGCTGTCCAGGTACCCCAGTAGGGACCCAAACCCTGAAGGGACTCTGGGCAGCCTGAAAACAGCCCTCAACCCCTCACCCAGGCTGGCCACATCCCCATGGGGTGAGGGTGCACACTGGGGGGCTTGGCCAGCCTGCAAACAGCCATCAGCCCCTCACCCAGGCTGGCCAGGCATGCCAGCAGGTGGTGGATATCCCCTGAGGGGTCCCAGACTGTGAGAGGGCACAGGCTGGGCTGAGGGACCCCCCAAGTGCACAAATTTTTGTTCATTGGGCCCCTAGTATGTATTGTAAGAGTATATTAACTAGTTGAAAGGCAAGTGAAGTACCATGAAAATACCTGAAAATTTATATGTCAAAGCAGGATTAATAGCTATATAATACATAAGAAAAATATTTTTAAATATCCAAGAAAAGTGGACAAAATGAAAAAAATCATAGTATTACTTAAAAACTGCCAAATTGCAACTACTGCAAAATGTTGAACAATCAATAGAGGAGTGATTAGAAAATCATACTTACCATAACCATGCCAGGGATTTTATGTGAACACTAATGATGATAATGACATGTTAATTTATTGATAGAAAAAAAAATTTTGATGATAGTTTTTTACATGGATACAAAACAGATTGCAAAACAGTGGGGCAAACATCTATATGTACCATGTACCTTTAAAAAAATTAGAAGGATAAACTCTGTATAATAGCAGTTATGTCATGAGTATGTGGAGGAAATGATAGAGAATTGGCAGAGCTGTATTGTTTTTATCCTAAGAAAAAATAAAGAGGCTTTGACTTGGAAAATAAATCTAAAAACTAGTAATAATGAAGCAAATATTTTGGCAGTATGCTCATTTATTTAAATTCTTACTCTTGTTTTCAAGTAGATACAGCAATACTGCCAATTGAGTAAGACCACCCATGAAGAAACAAAGGCAAACATACTGTATAACTTGCCCCAAGATACAAGAGTCACGATAGAGAAGCTTGGCATCAAAGCCAGTCTTATTTTTACTGCTGCTGTTTTTCTAAAGTTTAGCTCTTAACCATCAATGTTAGCAATATGAGGAAGTAAACAACTGTATAAAACAGTCTGTAACATCACATATGGAATAGAGTATCAATATCACAGAATTCCTACAATTAGAGACATTTTAGTATTTTAGTATAGTGGTATTAACTTATGAAATACACAGAAGTAAAACAACAACAACAAAAAAAACAAAGACAAAATTGGCTTCAGAATTACGGTTATCAACTTTTGCAACTACTCTTTGTCAACTATTTACTATTTACTATACTTGTGATGCAAATTTTCCTGTACGCCATATGTATATTGGCCAAATGAATAATGATTAAGATTTAGAAGGAATTTAACAGTATTTATGCTAACCACTCAACAATGTAATTGGAGAAGTCTTGATTAATTATACAGCTTAGGAAAGTAAAATATCCATCTGTGCCATCACATTTGTAGCTTTCAAGTTGATTGCCTGCTTTCCAACTGTAACCCCAAAGGGTCAGGTGAGTCAGGACATATAATTCAAGGCAATTTTTAAAATGAAAGGTATAGAATATTTCAATGAAAAACTGCCATATATATCAGATCATATACTTAACCTTTGAAAGATATAAATTCATAATTATACAAATAAAATAGACTATGTTGTATAAGATCCATTCATGTTTCTTGTGGAAATTACTGTAGTCATTAACATTATTGTTAACAAAAAATAATTGAGTATTTTCTGATCCTTAAAATCCAAAAACATATTCCTATTATTCAGTGATTATTTATAGTAAAAAGTGATTTACACCAAGAAAACCCCACAAAAATAAAAACAAATTATGTCAAGCCCTCACAGGGAAATTTGTAATAATAGAAATGTGTTTCCTTTAACAGGCAACTTCATTATAAATTGTGTGTTTATAAAATTCCTACAAACATGTTATGACTTGAGGGAAAGTACACTGTAAGTAAATCTGAATTATTTTCCAAAGCAAAAAATTATATTGTCATACATAAGCATCACAATGTGTATGTCTTTGATTAAATAATATATTATTATTTCAGATTTCTCAGTGTCTGGGCATAGAAATATTCTTTGAATGCTTGTTGTTTTACTAAACACAATTTCCCAGTCTTTTCAATTGTGGATATTTGTCAATGTGCCGGCAAACATTTGTGTTCTAACACTTTATTGTAGTGCTTTCTTAAAATCTAAGGTCTCCTGGGGATATTTATTCAATGACACAATATAATGACCAACTGACTGAAATGATAATGCTTACTATGTAGTCACTAAACCAAGATTTGCATTACAACTGTGTCAACTCTGTCCATTAAGGCAGATGTCTGAATATTAGTCCATAATGAAAGAGAGATGCTATTAGTGCTACAGAAGCTTAATCATTTACCATGGATAGAACAGACTGCCCAGCTTTAAGTTTTAAGCTACAGTGCCCAAAAGAAAATTAATGAATAAATAAAGCTCCAATCCTTATGCTTCAACCAATTTTGACTTCACTTATTCCTTGCAAATAGAGGGATTGATGAATCATGAGGTTCAAGCCTCTCATTTTGCAATTGATGGAACTTATTTCAAATACAAAACGTATTTACCAATCACTCAGCCAGATAAGAGTAGAGAATGTTCTAGAACTTGCTGCTGGTATTGTACTCTCAATAATAACAATAGGTTCCATTGTCCCACCTTCCCCCACCCCACAATCCCTCCTACACACCCTAATTTAGATGTTTGACATCCCATTGTAACTGTATGTGGAGGCAGGAACTTCAAAGAACTAATAAAATTAAATGAGGTCACAATACAATTTGTGTTCTTAAAGAAGAGAAAAAAATATCAGGAATGCACAGATTAAAAGAATCATCAAGAAAACAGCCATCTGCAAGCAAAAGAGAAAGGTCTCAGGATTAACCCAACCTGACTGATTTTGGACTTTCAGCCTCCAGGACTGATAAATACATTTGTTGTTGAAACCACATAGTCTGTGGTATTTTGTTAGGGCAGCCCTAGCCCACTAATACACCTAACGTATTTGCTATATTTCCTGGATATAATATTGTTTCTTTGACTTTGTTTCTTTTTTTAATCTGTTTTTGGGCTGACATGACTCCATGCTTCTAGCGTATCTTCTTTGTTTAAATTCTGTTTATGTGTCTTGTGGTGCTCAATCTCCACTCACAGATCTTACCCATTTGGATTCATGGCTCTTGCCACATCGATATTCAAATGAAAGAGCTAGCTAACCAAGTTCTTTACTTTTACTACAGAAAAGTAAAAGAAATAGAAGTTTGTGATCAAAGAAAATAAATACTAGACATGTATTTCAAAGGGTAATTATGGATAAGTATTTTGATAAGGACAATAATTTTACTTAACATTTCTTTATGTAAGTTCTCTATAAATATATTAGATGACTCACAATTCCTTACATAAAATAAGAAACATGATAATAAACCATTTATAGGTATAGAGTCCTAAGAATACTTGAGAACCTGGCAGACGACAACACATCTGAATCAGGTATCTAATCTAATAAAAAAGTAATATGCAAATTAACCATCACCCTAAGACACCTAACCCATGCCCACCAGCCAAGCCATGCCCACCAGCCAAGCCACGCCCACCAGACAATGAGAGGAACTGTATGCAAATTAACCCAGCCAAGATGGTAGCCAGCAGCCATGGAGCTGGAACAAGCAGGAGGCTTGCCCTGGCGATGCAGGAAGCTAAGGTTCCTGTCTACTTAGGCTGGCTGTGGCAACAAAGTTCCCACAACAAAGTTTCAATTATAGAAGATAAATAAACCCCAGAGACCTGCTTCCAGCCTGGGGCTCAAGGAAGCGCTAGGAGCCTGGATTGTCAGGGGCAACCCGACCAGGATTCTGGTTAAAGCAACAAAGTTTCAACTTTAGAAGTTAAATAAATTCCAGATACCAGTTTCCAGCCAGCCTTGCTGCAAACAGCCATCAGCCCCCCACCCAGGCTGGCCACGCACCCCAGTGCTGGGCACCCAAATGCTGAAGGGTAGTGGCCAGCCTGAAAACAGCCCTCAGCCCCTCACCCAGGCTGGCCACACCCCCATGGGGTGAGGGTCCCACTGGGGGGCTTGACCAGCCTGCAAACAACCATCAGCCCCTCACCCAGGCTGGCCAGGCACACTAGCAGGTGGACATCCTGCGAGGGGTCCCAGATTGTGAAAGGGCACAGGCCAGGCTGAGGGACCTCCCCCATTCCCCTGAATGCACAAATTTTTGTGCACCGGGCCCTAGTAGAGTATAATATGAAGGTCCTTGTATATTAGGTAAGGGATTTTGGACTTTCGGCCTGAATATAGTAAAGTGATAGCTGCATATGATATCAATGAAGTGATGTGATCTTGGGTGCATTTTAGAATTACCTTTGGCAGCAACATGAAGGATTTAATAGGTGGCAATAAGACTACAGACCAGAAGAGATAAGCATCTATTGCCCTCTTGCAGGGTAAAATTAATGAGCATTAGGATCAAGGATAAAGCAATAGGAATGCAAAGGAGACTTGAGTGCTTCAGTTTTTAAAGAGGGGTAATCAGCAAACTAGATACAAGGAATAAAGGAGAAGAGAACTAAAAATAATCCTCAGGTTCCTGTCAGGGGACTTTTAGTGAATCCTAAAGAGAACGAAAGAAGTACCAAATACCTTTTATCACATGAAATAAGAATGTTCTTATTCTACCATGCTTCAAATTCCATAATGCACTATAGAATTTCTAAACTAGAAAAAAAGGTAAAAGAAATTTGTACAAAGATTTAAAATATGGTAAGAGTAAATAATATAACAACACAATAATATCTAATCTAATAAAAGAGCAATATGTAAATTGACCCTCACTCCCTTACATCCACAAGCCACACCCACAAGCCACACCCACTAACCAATCAGAAGCAAATATGCAAACTAACTCAACTAAGAACGTGGCCCCCAGTCCGCCTCAGCCCCACAACTGAAGTAGCCAGGCCTGTTAGCCAGGCAGGTGGTAGGGGAGGCAGGGGGGGCCTAGGGGCAGAGCCATCAACCACAGGAAACTGGGAAGGAGCAGAGCTGGTGATTGCTGGGGGGGGGGGGGGCGAGGTTTGAGGGTCTTCTGCCCAGGCCTGTGGCCTTGGGCAGAGATCTCCGGCCTGGGAAGGGTGGAGCTGGCCTTTGCGAGGGTTGGAGGGTCTTCTGCCCAGGCCTGCATCCTAGGCCAGAGGCTACAGGCCTGGGTAGGGGTGGAGCTGGGATTGGACGGGCAGGGATGGAGCCGGTGATGGAAGTGAACTACAGAGGAAACACCTTTTCTTACCGCTCATTGGCTAAGCTCCCCGTATGCCACTGGTAATATTCTTAGTAAGTTGGGTAATAGGAATCCCTAAAGGTGATCTAGGTTTTTTCCACCACACTCCTAGAGAAAAAAATGAAGGTCCACTGCTGGAGGGCTAAGAAATGTCATATCCTGCCCTAGCTGATTTGGCCCAGTGCATAATACCTCAGCCTGCTGACTGCAGGATCTGGGTTCAATTCTGACCAAGGGCATGTACCTAGGTTTCAGGCTCCTCCGTGGCTGGGGCCCAGGTCAGGGCTCATGAAGGAGGCAACCAATCAAAGTGTTCCTCTCACTTTGATGTTTCTCTCTGTCCTTCCCTTCTCTTTCACCTTCTCTAAAAATCAATGGAAACATATCCTTAGGTGAGGATTAAAAAAAGAAAGAAAGAAATGTCATATCCTATGAAAAACACATCTTGAAAATGCCAAAAGAAAGTTATCATTTCTTCATGGTGAAGGGACTGGAGTCTGTGTTAATGAAAACACCTTGGTGGCTGCAGTGACTGCAGTGGCTGCAGCAGCGGGGTGATGAGGCTGGTGGCTTCCCCTGATTAGCCTGGTCACCTCCCACAAAGGGAGGCCACACTGCGGCTTAGGCCCACTCCCCATGGACATCCCCTGAGGGCTCCCAATATGTGAAAGAGGGCAGGCTGAGCTGAGGAACACCCCCCCCCCCCGCCGTGCACGAATATTATGCACCAACCCCCTAGTATTTAAATATCAAAATATTTTTATATACAAACTTGATATTGTTAGTAAGTTTTATAGTTTTCCAAATCAAAATTTTATAAACATTTTTAAAATATATTTTTTATTACTTTCAGAGAGGAAGGGAGAGAAAGATGGAAACATCAATGATGAGGATCATTGATTGGCTGTCTCCTGCACGCCCTCTCCTGGGTGTCCAGCCCACAACCAGGGCATGTGCCCTTGATTGAAATCGAACCCAGGACCCATCAGTCTGCAGGCTGACACTCTATTTACTGAGCCAAACTAGCTAGGACAAAATCTTAGAACTTACTAGCATAAAAAATTATCAAGCAGAAATTATATTTAACACAGGCTCAGTAAAATAGGTTTTACTATTGTTTGCAAAGTACCTGATTTTTATTTAAATGTGAAAACGTTTCCCAGTTAATATTCATAAAAATAAAGGCTTACCTAAATTTGATATTTCAATACTATAATGAAATGGAAACAAAATAAAAAATGCAAATTTTAGTAGAAAAAAAAGAATGATAATTAAAGACTGCAAGGGTTTAAACTATAATGAATTTGAATTAGAAAAATGATTTCTGCTCAGAAATGGCTTATAAATCTATGAAAATATTATCAGAAGATTATTCTGTCAGAGCTTGAGAAGATTAAAAGATATGAGCACTCAAAATTACAGCTTTGCAATAACAGGGTAATTTTCATCTGATATATTTCCTTTAAAATTTTTCCACAAAAGTTTTTTTTTATGCTGAAATTATTCTAAATGATATGGTTCTTATTAGCAGTGACCTCAGGCCTTGAAATGGTATTAGGTAAGTAGTTATATCCATTATGTAGAACAGTGATTTTCAACGGGTGTACTGCAAGAATTTTTAAAACATGCAATACCTAACCCATTAGTCAGGGGCCCTGACTTCTTTTCTCGTAGATGGTAAAAGTAAAACATGACAACAGGCAACACAATAGAAGCCTTCCCATGTGAATGAATAAAAAATATACCTTTTTTTTTTTTTTTAGATCGGCAAAAAAAGTAATATATTTCTTTGGTGCGCCACAGAATTTTAGTAATTAGTGTATGTGAGCCATGAGATGAAATGGGTTGAAAATTGGTGGCTTAGAAATATAGAACATGACAAGAGGCAAGTTTAAATCAGTCTTTCCCATGTGAAGATATCTGGTTTTGCTATAGTTTTACAAATTAGATTACAATTAGTATAATACATGGTTTCTATATTCATCACTTGCTTCATATTCTTCTGCATCTGTTAGGCACAATTAGACAATGTGTACTAAACAGCAAAACTGTAAAATATTCAAGAAGATGCATTGCTTCATATAAATTATAGATGTTAAAGCTTGATTAGTTCACTTTAGGTTAATGTATCTTGACAGTCCCTCTGTAAATATAATAATAATAATAATAATAATAATAATAATAATAAGTAAATCACCATAGATGAATAGCATAGAAAATAGTATGTTACCAGTTCATAGCCATTAAATATGGTGTTGCCTATAACTTGCTAATGTGGATTTTATTAAAAAAAATTAAGAGCGCATAAAGTCTTAATTTTCAAGTTAACATTTAAACTAAATTTAGACCCCTAATTTAGTATTAATTTTCAATGAAAACATTTTTTCATTACATATGATGATCTATGCAAAATTATTTATTATGATAAGGTGTCTTATAAATATATTATTACTAGTGGCCTGGTGAATGAAATTCATGCATGGGGGAGGAGGGTGTCCCTCAGCCCAGCCTGCACTCTCTCCAATCTGGGATCCCTCGTACATTCCTCTTGCAATCCAGGACCTCTGGATCCTAACCACTCACCTGCCTGCTTGCCTGATCACCTCTAACCACTCTGCCTGCCACCCTGATAGCCCCACCTGACCCCCCATGCCAGCCTAATCACCCCCAACTGCCACCCCTGCTGGCCTGATCGCTCCTAACCACCTCTGCCTCAGCCCTGCCACTATAGCTTTGTTTGAAAGGATGTCCGGAAGGTCTTCTGGTCTAATTAGCATATTATCCTTTTATTAGTATAGATTATTTAATTCTCAGCTAGTATAGAGAATGACAGCAGGTATAAAACAAAAGCAGCCCAGCCAGTGTGGTTCAGTGGTTGAGCAAAGTATCAACCTGTGAACCAGGAGGTCATGGTCCGATTCCTGGGCACATGCCTGGGTTGAGGGCTGGATCCTCAGTGTGGGGCATGCAGGAGGCAGCCAATCAATGATTTCATCATTGATGTTTTTATATCTCTCTCCCTCTCTCTTCCTCTCTGAAATCCATTTTAAAAAATGCAGTAGAAACTGCTAAGTACAATAGAGAGTGCTAAAATAATTACACATATGTAAAATATATGAATATATCATTGCAATGATTGTGTCTTTTTTTGTTTAAAGAAAACTTTAGTTAAAATGTTCCCTGTGGCTAAATTAAACATGCTCAATTTTATATGCAAACACAGGTTCAGTACTAACTAAAAATATTCACTAAAATATATTCACTTATAAAGTGGGCATTATTCCTTCTATAGTATATGTGACAGATAAAATGTTTAGAGATTTAATCCTATCGAATGTGTGATGTTTCAATAGAGGATTCAATTCTTTTCCATTCTGACAAAATAGTTAGGATAAAAACACCTAAAACTGTTTAGTTTACCACTTAGAAAGAGGTATGGGTTACCTTTCCTCATAAGCCTAATCAGCACCTACATAACTTTGGACTTGACCATTGGTTACTTTGAAAATAGCTCTTGGGAAAAAAGGAACTTGAAGTTCAGTAAGAGAACCTTATCAGGGAATGCTAACATTTAAATAGTAAGGTCCAAGGGAGTGATATTTAAATACAGGTTTTTATGCTAAGATAACATCCATTCTCCAATAAAAATTATCTAATCTAATAAAAGAGTAATATGCTAATTGTGTCACTCTGATACATCCCAAGCCATGCCCACCAGCCAATCAGAGTGATTATATGCAAATTAACCCAACCAAGATGGCGGCCAGCAGCCACAGAGCTAGAGCAAACAGGAGGCTTCGTTGCCCCAGTGATGGAAGAAGCTGCCTGCCTAAGCAGACTGTGGCCTCTGGTGAAGGCAACAAAGTTTCAATTATAGAAGATAAATAAACTCCAGGTACCTGCTTCCAGCCAGCCTCACTGGGAGCTTGGGTGGCTGGGGGCTGTGACCAGCCTGCAAACAGCCATCAGCCCCTCACTCAGGCTGACCAGGCACCCCAGCAGAACTCCCCTCTCTGAAAGGGATGTGGCCAGCCTGAAAACGGCCCTCAGCCCCTCACCCAGGCTGGCCAGGCGTACCAATGAAACTCCCACCCTGATCCAGGATACACTTTCAGGGAAAACCAGCCAGCCCCTACCCATGCACCAGGCCTCTATCCTATATAATAAAAGGATAATATGCAAATTGACCCTAACAGCAGAACAACTGGGAATGACTGGTCACTATGATATACACTGACCACCAGGGGGCAGACGCTCAATCCAGGAGCTGCCCCTGGTGGTCAGTGCATTCCCACAGGGGGAGCTCTGCTCAACCACAAGCCAGGCTGATGGCTGCCAGTACAGGACGGAGTCTCTCCTGCCTCCTCAGCAGCACTAAGGATGTCTGACTGCAGTTTAGACCTGCTCCCCAGTGGCAAGTTGGCATCCCCCAAGGGCTTCCAGACTGTGAGAGGGCACAGGCCAGGCTGAGGGACGTCCCCTCCCCCCAAGTGCACAAATTTTTGTGCACCGGGCCTCTAGTAAATATCATAATTATTTCAAACCTAAAAACTCAATACCTATAGGTATTTTTTTTAAATCTCTAGGAGCTAATGTTTCAAATAGATAGATAGACAATTAGTCTAAGATCTTTAGGTGTGACCACATAGGAAACAGAAATCTTATTTTCTTTAGTCTGGCCACTTATTTTATTTTTCGTTTTCCTTGGATTCAAACTTGCCTCACCCAGCACCTTGACTTATCCACCTCCCTCTCCTTTGCTTAATCATTAAGTCCTCAGGACAATGTGGTTCCGGTCAACATTTAATAGTTTTAGCTAATATAATAGTTTGAACATAATATCTTGGCCTCACTTATGTTTTAGCTCTGGACCCAGGAAAGCAGAATGATTTTACAGAACAAATCCTTATGAAACTGCATAGAGCCACTCTATGGCTGACATCAGGATGATGTAAAGATCAATTACTCCCTACCCTAGCACCAACCAATCAGTAGAGACCATGACCCTAACTCTATCAGTCACCATGATGAAGGATATATTTTCCTTACATAATCTATACCCTGGGAACTATTGAGGAACCATGTCTTCAAGCGTTAGCTACCTATGACTCTGGGCAGGGTGTCATCTCCTTAATAAATCCTTACCTTCTTGGCTGCAAACTCTTGTTCGAATCTTACTGAGCTTTGATGCACACAGGCAAATGGACTTCTTCAGTCTGCAAACATAGGGAGAAAAAGAAAAAAACAGTGCATGCGGTAGACTCCTTCACCAAAGGTCATTGGGAAGACTACTCCGATGGCCCCACTTGGATATAAAGATAAAAGTAGATTATATGGTATGTGACCCAGGTTTTGAACTTAAATAACAATACTTGTTTTAGAGATAAGCAACTACTATCTAGTCAGATATTTCAAAATATGATCCTTCTATGAAAAAAAAAGAAAAGGTTAGGTGCTGATAAAGGTCAAAATTACCCATTGAGAAACATGATACAAGGTTATGAACATGCATAACCTTTGCAGTACAGAACTGGATTTTTCAGGTCCTGAAAAAATAATGAGATGTCCTTCAGCTTTAGGAATTAGAGAGGATGGTGCTAAAAAAAGTGAGAAGTGGATCTGTTGGTAACAAGACTGTGAAAGTTAACTGAGGGTTCAATCAAAAACCACAACTCACAAACTCAACACCATGGTCCTTTAAACAGATAAACCACAACAATTAATTTAGGACGTGTACCACAGATTTTGTAAGTTTGAGATCTTAAAACCAGTTCTTTTACAACCATGGGTTCTAAATAAAACCACTGACACCTGGTCTTACAGAAACTTGCCTAGTTTCAACATCACAGCTCCCTGCCATTAGCCTTCAGGGTTCCCATAGCTCCTCCACAGAGCATTCTCTCTTGTTTGACCGAGTTCAATAATTCAATTACTTTTCAATACATGGTATGTTTCTGATGGTCTTTGGCTTTAATATGATAACCCACTGAATTTGAAAGCTTAATTCACACCCAACTGGGATTATATTGCTATATAGAATCAATATTTCATAGTTAATGTTTTTATTGAAAGAAAGCCACACTGGTAAACTGTGACTTTCACTTTGTGTTCAGATTTCACACAACGATGTGTTCTGAAGTAACAAAGATGTCTTTAAGATTAGTACCAAGCTTTCAAAAAGATAACAATTCATTTGCTCTTTCCCCTAGGGTTAACCGTTTCTCCTGTCATAGCACTAACAGATAATTATTTTATTGCTGAAAAATCCTGCCTCAGAGAAAATGTCACAGGTAATTATTCTACTAACTGTTGCAGTTTGAGCTTTAAGAAATTACCAATACATAACCTGCTCATTTGGAGAGAAAAAAAATCTATTTCCCCAAAACTTAGCAATTTTTAAATATGATTATTTTCTGAGTTCATGAAACTTTACAGCGGTGGTGAACACTAACCTCTAAATCATTCTTTATAAAGTAACGAATGATCAGAAATTTCTTTTTATGTTTTTGACATCTTTATGTGCTCAGAACACTCTGGTCTCTGTTGCATCTGCACACTCTCCACCTCCATCTCCACCTCCATCTCCACCTCCAATTACAGCATCAGCTGACATCAGTAACAATAAGGCTCCTGATTGGAGGGAGCCTGTTTGACAAAGTTTGGGCAGCAATGCACCCAAGGCTCCCTCCTCGGTTGACTTCCATGTATAAGACACACCTCAACTTTCAGTCTACGGGTTTTTAAAAAAATAGCATCTTATACATGGAAAAATATGGTAATTTGAAAAGCTTCATGTGATCCATGGCTAGAATATACCCATTACTTTTTTTTGTAATTATCACTCTTGTTAATCACACCTTTGTGTTAGGATGTCATCATGTGTCAGATGCCTTACAGAGAATCAAGAAATAAATTGTAAAATTTGGTTTACAAGTTAAAATTTCAAGAAACAAAACACTTGCATTTGAGTGTGGAACAAAAGTGAGTTTCTAGACATACTGATTACAAATAAGAAAATCAGGAAATACTATAAATTAATTTCTTTTTCTATTGAATATTCTGTTTGATTATATATTTGTTGTTGTTATATAGAGAAAAAGGGTAATACAAACTGAGAAAGCAATGAACAGATTCAATCCTGCCAATTATGAGCTGTATAACCTTGGCAATTATCTACAGAAGGATACCTTCTTTTAGGATCTTACCATCTTATCTATAAAGTGGAGATGAATGGAGGAACATACATGTGCCATCCATTATATATGGCTATGTGCAGAAAACAATGTGTATTATTTGAACTTCATTTTGTTAAAGAACAGGACTGAATTATTTAGAATTTGTATACATTTGCCCATTCTCATTTTAAGGGGAAGAAACATTAAATAATTCTTCAGACTTAATAAATATAGTTAGTCTATGAGCATGCTTTATAGAGAGTATGGGCATATACGTATGGTGCAGACAACTTAATAAGATATAAAGTAGAACAGAAGGAAAGTGGACACTCATGGTTTTGTCCTTTTAAAGAAAACATCATGTAACAGGTCTCGCTGTGGATCCATCTATTGATTAACTTTCAGAAGTGGTGCTGAGACATTGGCACATTAATTAAACTGTCTTAGACTTTGTTAATCATTCTTATCACTCAACTTGGTTGCTGTGAGAGTGTATATATGTCTGCATAAGTTTGTGGGTGGGTTTCTACAGTCATAAGGATGAGTAGTCCCATTATCATGGTTCATTGAAAATTGAGGCAAGTGAAAATTATTATCTCTCCCTCCACTTTATTTTTCTGTTAGTTCTGCAATGTTATTTACCAACCATGAATGAATACTTGGTGGTTATTTGAATGTTTTTGTCTTCTGTAAGCAAATATAGTATGTTTACTTAGAATGCTTCTGTTAATATTCCAGTATGCCTGAGATAAACATACTTTGATTCATTGAAAAAAATTCAAGAAATATAATGCTAACAAATAGACTTAATTTTGAAGCCTGGAAGAATAGCTATTTTCTGTTATATTGGAATGGATTAAATATAAAAATGTAATAAATTAAGCATGAATTATATTATATCTGGAGGGGAAAAACAATAAGAATGTTATAAAACAATTTACTGTTTCAGTGGATTTAGTTTAATATTTGTTTTAAGTCTAGTAGTTATTGGCATATAGTATCATGATTAAATCTAAATACTTTAACGTTTTATAATAATAAAATGCTTATTGAGAATGGACATTGAATATTTATGTCAACCAATTCATTTTACAAATGAAAAAACAGATACAGAGATTAAGGGCAGAGCTGAGAATAAAATACATGTCTGCTGTGCTCTTTTTCCAATATATTTTGACCTAAGAACATTTCTTTTACAATAATATGGAATCTTTTAAAGCTCCTTAAGAAAATGTATTTGATCATTTTAAGTTATTATACAAAGAAATTCTTTTAAGTTAACTGTATTTTATGATATATTTTAAAGATTTCATTAATACTTGGGATATATTATGAAGACATGGTTACTTTCCTCAATTTTTTTTTCAGAATAAAATTTATGGTTACTTTCTTCACTTTTTTTTTCAGAATAAAACTTATTTTCCCACTTACATTTTTCTTCCTCCAATTAAAAATAATATATTATTGAGTTCAAGAAAGAAGAGTAGGGTAGAGAATATATTATTATCATGTTTATGTTGCCTTTTAATAACTTACTTACCAGTAGAATTACTGCAAAGCAGAACGTGAGAAATAATTTATATCAGTTCCTCTTCACGTAGACAAGAAATCAGAAGTAGAGAATACAAAAATGGACTTGGCTAAAGATTATGTGATTAGTTAATGTCAGCCTGGTAAGAAACTGCTCTACTGATTTCAATTTTGGTTTTTATTTCAGCCAGTTGTCGTGCTAACAGAAAGTTTATAGAGGTAGCAAGACAACTGGCTGTTAGCACATATTCATCTTTTCCACCCATTTCTCCAATGCACTGTTGTTGTTTTATTGTTAAAAATTAAGCAAAAATCACTCCATTTAGTCTCTACAACATTGCTTCTTTGATCTCTTGTGGCAACTTGTTCATTCACTAAACATACACATTCAGTCTTTCTCACCGACTCAGTGAATTACTTTGGGGTACATTTATAGAACAGAAATAAAAGACGCTGCTCTAAATGTTGACTTGAAAGAAAAGAACTAATCTTTGTAATTAAACTGAAAATTTTTTCCTAAGAGTTTGCTTCCTCAGACCAAGGCTTCTGACTGCTAAAAGGGGAATTACTTCAGAGGCATACTTGGGTTCTAAAGTCTTGTCTCAAATGCATGGGGACACGCAGAGTTCTCCACTCATGGCCCCAGGGACAGCTTTGCTTTTGAACAGATGCTAATGTTTCATGCTGTTTAGCTGTAGATATGGTAATGAAACAATTTTATTTAACTTCAGTCTAAAAGGGAGACACAACCTGCGCCACTTGATAATGTTCAAGTTGAAACTGCCTTAAGGGTAGGAAAATTGACACGGTCTAAAGTTGTTTAAAATTTACAAAGTACTTAAAATGTCATTTGGGGAATAAAAATGGTCTTCACTTTTATCTGTATTTGATGAGAAGTTTTAATCATTCTAACCATATTGTAATTGGCGTAGCAAAGACAAGTGATTGTGTTTTATTGGCTTTCTATTTGTGTATATCATTTTTTTTTTCAAAGTAGCAATATCTGAGAAAGAGGCAGGCGTATCTTAAAATGGTCAGATATCATATCTGAGGAACTGCAAAGCATCACAAGAAGTGACCTTTTCGATGCAATGCTTTATAAACTGGTTGAGGGAGAAGTGCATCTTGTTGAATTTATGGTTTCGTGACTGATGTTCACTTTCCTTGGACCAGAAAATAGTGAATATAGAATGTCCTCCGAAGTTACAATGCTTTCTTTTTACAGCACTGGCTAAATCAAAGAATCCCGAAAACCCTGGGGCAGTCTGTAGCTCTTGTCAGTAAAAGGAATTCTAGGGACAAAATAGGCATGTTTAGGGAGACTTAGAAATAAAGAGGGTCCTTGGTAGGGGGAATGCCTATGGGAAGGACATAGGTATCTCTGTCCTGAGCAATGACAGCAGCGATAAGGTAGATCATGAGAGATGTTGCTATTGCAAGGAAAGAAGGGTTAAGAGGTAAAATATGGCTCAACCCAAAAAAAGACCTGAGGTTGGGCTTTAGAAGGGTGGCAGATCAGAGTTTTAGGCCTCTGTAGAGAAACAAAGCCACGGGCCACCCTGACCTTAAACCAGCCCATCTATATCTCCTGTGACTTCTCCCATTAGCCAGTCCAGAGATCAAGGAATCCTGTTGATTTCGTCCATATATTCATCATCTTAATGATTCCTCAGGATGGAGAAAGGGTGGGGACCAGATCTCGGAGGGAAATGAAAATATTCTCCATAGGAGGACTATGATTTTACCTCTCTCAGTGTTTCACTTTTTTGTTTGTTTGTTTTCTCTCTCTGCTCTGTCTGTGGTGTGGTGGAAAGAAATATATGTTGGATACTTGAAATGAATAACTGATGCTTTTCCCCCTCTGGGGATTCAGCTTGCCCACGAAGAGTGTGTTCTGTGTTTACTGTGCTGGTCTCCATCAGTAGGCATTCTGGCTAAGTCTGCCTAGTTCTGCATTAGAGAGTGCGTTTGTTTTCATGTTAGTCTATGTCCTTTTACCTGGATTTGTCCAAAATAAAGGAAACATTTTTTTGTCTTGACATTAACTGTTTATTTTATACCTTAGCTTGGGGGTCCTCTAAGGTTCACCAGCCCATGGAAGTTACGCGATGTAACACTCTGCTGCCTTAATTATACAGCCTTCTCAACAGAAAATGTAGCTCGTTTTCTTCTTTGCTGGTAGAACTAAAAAAAATGGTTTGCCATGGGCTTGAAATAAAGTAGCGACAGAGATACGCTGTCAGCATTCTTTCCTCACAGGCACAGAGGATCCTGCAATGCCTATCCCGAGGGGTACTCTGTTCTACGCAGAGCGGTTTATCCTGCAGGAATCATCACTAGGAAGAAAGTGTGGTAGCCTGAGAAAGGCAAGGGACAGGACACAATATGGACCGATTCCTAAAATATTGAAAAAAATTAAAAACGTATCCAGAAATATCTGGAAAGTGCTATGGAACAGGTGATTTTTTTTACTAATAAAGTGTGTGAAGGCTTAGGTATCCCTAATTTACCTTGCCTAATGATTTCGGTATTGGGTCAGGAGCACTCTCATCCAGCCCAATTCTGTTCTTGCCTGTTATGGGGCAAATAATTTAAAAAGTCATATTTATATATCTCAGTTAATCTTTAATATTTAGTATAGTCCTACATTTTTCTCATTTTGAAGTTTAAATGACATATTGTGCACCCTTTTTAACTATAGGATCAATTAGTTTTGTCAAAAATGCACAGACCCATGTAACCATCCACAACCATTAGAATATAGAACTTTTATATTATCTCAAAAATGTCCTTATTTCTATTTCTAGTCCACAGGTCCCCATTCTGAGGCCTGGCAACCAGTGAGCTTCTTTCTGTCACTATAGGTTGGTTTTGCCTGTTTTATAATATCATTTACATGAAATAAGATTGTATAAAAAATTTTTGCCAGCATCAGCAAATTATTTTTGACATGCATTCATATTGAATGTATCGGTAGTTTATCATATTAATGCCGAAAAATACTTCCTTTAGAGAAATTCATTATAATTTATTCTCATACTGAGGGGCATTTGTGTTATTTCCAGTTTTTGATTATTATGAATAAAATTTTATGAACTTTCATATACAAATCGGGTTGTAGATACATATTTTCATCCCTTCTCGGTAAGGGCCGAGGAGTAGAGTGGCATGTAATAAGGGTAGATTTAACTTTACAGAAATGGAAAAGCAGTTTGCCAATGTGATTGCACAATTCTGTAATCCCACCAGCAGTCTGTGAAAGTCCTGGAAGTTTCACAAACTCATCAAGCCCTGATATTGTTAATGGCTAACATGGCAGCCATTTTAAATGGATGATTAATGGTATCGCATGGACGCCCACCTATTTTTAACATTTTGGAAACTGTTATTTATACTTATGTAAAACATTTTCCAAATTAATTGTTATGCGCTACCCTGGTTATTTATGCAAATATGTTACTGTGTGAATTAATAATTCAAAACATAATTTTCAAAATTAAACCCATCTCCTTACATTTCTTGGTTCTGATTAAGAGTTACCACTTCTTTCACACTTACTATATCTCACATTCTCTTCTAAGTGAACACATATTAACTCAATTATTAAAACAAATTATTAGAGGGAAATGAGGAAAGTTGTCTACAATTGCAGTCAGAAATGTTGGAACTGAGATTTTCGATCAGCCTAATATAAAAACCCATCCATTCCGTTACATGTTACTTTTTTTTCTTACTTGTTTTTTTCCCCCAAGTTTTTTTTTATGTGTGTGCCAGACTTTAAGTTGTATAAATGATGCCACAGAGAAAATTAAAAATGAAAAAAAGGAGGTAAAGAAGAAATAAGATTAAATTGAGAAGCAGTTGATTTCCTATAAATGTATACCTTGTATGTATGTATAATATCTTCAGAAATAAATCTGACATCATTTCAGCTTACTTTGATTTACAATGGAGCTTCTTATTGGGAAGATATAATGGCTTCATTTTAAATCGAACAGAAACATACAATTAGCAACGTGTAATATTTTAAAAATTAAGCAAATGGATACCTATACATAAGATCACATTTATGTCTTTTCCAAGTGTACTCTCAAATTAAGAAAATTAAACCTAAACAAAAACTAGACCTAAGCATACAAATTATAGGTGTCTCTTCAATTTTTAGAGCAATGTCTAAGGGGAAAGAGAAAGTATCTAAAGAAAAGTGCTCCATGTGGAAACACGAAGAGTAAATTAATCCATGTGCCCTTAACATTTATGAGCTTATCATGATTATAAACATGTGCATACCTACTATTATTGTTTTTTAGTTAGTAGGGTCATCAACAGCTTATAGAAAATATATTGACACTTTAAATAAAAAAGCAAGTGAGAGATATCTGTGGATACAGACTTAAAGGTTTGGGGGAATAAGTCATATTCTACTCTGGAAATTCAAAGAGGTTTTGCATTTTTTTTTGTTTGTTTGTTTTTGCCTTTTGCTTCTGGGTTCTGACATGCAGGGTCAGAAGGTAATTGAAGTGAATACTCTCACTTAGATACTGGGAGTTTTTTGGAGTAGCAGAGAATACAAGTTACTTACATTTCGATTTCTACAATGGCTACTGGCATCGAGCTTGAGTAACAAGGACTTAGTCTGACATGAAACTGTCCTTTACAAGATTCAGCTCTCTAAGTCTACCAAGAATGATCTCAACTGTGACTAACCAAACTTCTAAAAGTTATGAGGCAGCCTATCGGATCAACCTCAGGGTCAATGGTAGTATTCTAAACCTGAGAACCGCCCCCCCCCACCTCCCACCCATCAGGGGTGTCTCCTCACTTCTGTGCTCTGATTTCAGACACACACTGCTGGGAAAATAAGAACATAGTCCTGTTGGTAGCATTTGCCTCATCTGAAAATGGAAAAATTAAAATTGTAAAACATTTAGCTGACATTCGCTAAGCACTTACTGTGAATTCCAGGTACTCTGCTAAATGGTTTGTGTATCTTATTTACTCTCCCCAAGGGCCACTGCCATGGAGAAGAAACTGAAGTTCTAAGAGGACAAATTAATCATCAAAGGTCACACAGGTAGCAAGTAGCAGAACGGGCATTAGAACCCAAGTCCTTTTCTGACTTTGAAACATGCAATTACTAGGCTCCGCTCCCAGCGTAAAAGGAGATCCTCATTCCATGCTTTAATTAGGTTTATCTTTAAAATGTGCATTTGATCATTCACTCTTGAGGTTTATCATAACAGTAATGTGTATCCTAGAATTTGTGTAAAAATGCATTTGCTCCACAGTTGTGTTTATGCATATCTCTATCTATCTCTATCTATCTCTATCTATCTCTATCTATCTCTATCTATCTCTATCTATCTCTATCTCTATCTCTATCTCTATCTCTATCTCTATCTCTATCTCTATCTCTATATCTCTATCTCTATCTCTATCTCTATCTCTATCTCTATATCCCTATCTCTATCTCTATCTCTATCTATCTAATCTTCTATCATCTATATATCTGGTTGTATATCTCCACTTTGTCCAGTAAGCCTTCTAAACCAAGAATTCGATTTTTCGTAAGTCTCACTGAAAATGTACCCTCATCACGATGCACCTTTACTGCATGTGCGTTCAGAGAGGCTGTAAAACACCACACCTTCCTCCCCTCCTCATCCCGGAGGACAGCTAACGTGCCAGTCACACAGACAATAGCCTTCACCACAATCACACCAATTGGCCAATCGTGGTGCTTCCCTCTTCATACACAAAGCCTGGATGCGGGAAATTCTCACTTCTCTGGGCACCACAATCCCAAAGCAAAAACAAAACAAAAACACCGAGATGATGCAAATATAAACCTTGAACATTCTGTGTTCCTGCCTCCGGCCCTCTCACTCTGGTGCCTGAGGAAACTAGTTTTCAGTGCATAAGAATAAAGTTAATGTAGATAGAGAAGTACTCCAGTTGTTTGTGTTGGGACTTATGCATTAGTTTCTTATGATTGCTGTGACAAGTACTGCACTGTGGGGGCTTGAAACAAGATACATTTACTTTCTTACAGCTCTGAGGACTAGAAGTCTGAAATTGGTGCTTTCAGTACTATGCTTTCTTTGAAATCTAGAGGGGAATCCTTCCTTTCCTCTTCCTAACTTCTAGTTTCCTAGCAACCTCTGACATCCCTTTGCTTGCAGCTGCATAACTCCATCTCTGCCTCCATTATTCCATAATACTCTCCATGGGCAACTGTCTTCACACAACCATCCGCTTATAAGGACACCAGCCATATTGAAACAGGGACTCATTCTATATCAGAATGACCTTCCCTTAACTCATTACACCTGAAGTGACTCTGTTTCCAGATAAGGTCACATTTTGAGGTAGGTGCTATGGACTTCAACGTCTGTCGTCTTTAAGGAAATGGAGGGCGGACCAATTCAACCCATAACATGGGGAAAGGAGAAGAAGGGACAGAGATAATACATATAAATATTTGAATCTTGAGGTCTGTTGCCAACCTAATCCTGAATATCCCTGGTACAGGAGCTGAAATATTATATATATATATATTCCATAATCTGTATTATGGAAACCTTATTACCTCTGCTACATTATAAACTCCTTGAGGACAAGGCACCTAAGCTGGTACTTTGAACTCTGGGAACATTGTCAGGTTGAGATAAGAGCAGATTTAGTGATGGACAAGTTGGAGTTGAGTTTTAAATCCACCATTATTGGAATTATACCCTTAGAAAAGCCACCCAAATTCTGCCAGATTCCGCCCACTCCTGTGTCAATGCGGGTAACGCCAGTGTCTTACTCTGCTCTGGCATCTATAATAAACAACTGTAGACGGCATGGCTTAAATAACAAGCACTCACAGTTCTGGACACCGGAAGTCCAAGACGAAGCCCTGGCAGGTTTGAGTTCTGATGGCAACCAACTTCCTGACTTATAGATGGCCACGTTCCTGATGTGTCCCCACAGAGTAGAAAGAAGTTACATTTTTTTAGTTAGCTAGTTGATTACAAGTAAAATACTTCTAATATGCTTCCTTTACTTCTCTAATTACAGGCAATCCTATTTTTTTATAACCAATAAACTCTGCCTTTTTGCAGAGTCAATCATGTTTTGCGAAATGTAATCTATGATTTAATGATCCACCCTCAGTCCTAGATTAAGGTGTCATATTTACGAGACTTTTACTCATAAAACTAAGATACATGCTCCTTCAAGGTCCTGTTATCTTTAGGAATGGGTGGAGTGCCAGGAGCCTTATGTCTCTACCCCTTTAACTGAATTTGTTTTGGGAGCGATTGCCCTTTCTTAGTTTAGGGCTTCTAACTATATTCCAAAGCCCTCTAGCATCAAATAGTGCGAGGCAATTTATTAAAAATACAGTCTCTCTTGCCCAGTCTCCCTCCTATAAAACAGGGGTGGGGGAAAGTTTTTTCTGCCCAGGGCCCTTTGGATATTTGTAACATCATTCATGGGATATACAAAATTATCAACTTAAAAAATAGCCTGCTATATCCAGTCAAACATTTAATTAATTCTCCCCTAATGCCTTGGCAGGGCCAGACCAGTTGATTTTGTGGGCCTTTGATGGCCTACAGGCCATTCATTCTCCACCTATGGGAGAATAGAATGATAATTTCGGAGCTAAAACTTATGGAATCCATTTATATGAGATCAGTTTCCCAATGACAAATATTGGCAGGAAATAGCATGGGTGAATGTCAAGGCATCGTGTACATTAGTGAAAGAAACCCAGCTCAAAAGGCCACATAGTGTATGGTTCCACTTACATGACGTTCAGGAAAAGGAACGATTATGGAGACAGAGAACAGGTTGGTGTTTGCCAGGGACTGGAGTATGGGGAAGGAGCAGGAGGACATGGCTGGGGGTTGAGGAGAGTGTGGTTCCAATTATTCTATATCTTAATTGAGATGGAGGTTACAGGACTATCTTCATTCGTGAAAATCCATACCAGTATCAACACAGTCACTATCACAGCAAGTGACAACAGGCCTGCATTTAAAGAATGTTTCTATTTTCCCTGGTGACTGCTGAAATTAATGTTGCTGCTGCATTCTGTGACCCAGATAATTTAAATTATTGTATTGGATTTTAAGTCATACTGGTTACTTTAGAAAATGCCTTTCATTTTCGTATTGAATGATGCCTTATTTCACGCGTTCACTGTTCCTGATAACAAAATAGTAACTCCTGTTTTAGGTTTCCTTAGACTGTCCTCATATCACTGTCCTCGTAGGCTGTATATGTTGTCTTGTGACTTCATATACAGTGTTACAGAATTACATCCTTTTACGTATGTCTCTTGTATTCAGCATTGAATTGGGAATATTTATATGTCTACTATACAATTCTTATTCTTTTCATAGGTTACATTTAATACCTTTCCCACACTGATAGTTATAAGATGAAATATGTAGAATCATATTTCTTCTCTGTGGCATATTTAAAAGTGGGAAAATGATAAATATATCACATTGGGACTTTCTTGACTAAAATAACCTCCAAGGGTTTTTGTTTTTTTCTAACAGTTACAAATACAGAAAAAAACCCCTCTATCTATGCTGCTGAAATTGCCTTATAGCCATTTGACAGTCCTCCTAAATGTATTTGACAGTGTTGGTGATGTGTGAGAGAGGAGGCTGCAGCTGGGGTCTCAGAGATTTCTGAAAATAATACCCTGATAGTAAGGAGAGGCCCATATTTAGCTACATCATCCCCAAACATGCATTTCATTGTGTGCATGTAGAAGGAACTGTATGCCTCAGTGAGTGTAATGATGAATGGTAAACCACCCATGCAAACAAGCACCAGTGAGGAGGCAGGAGGAAAAGAGAAGTTAATACAAATCAGTGTGCAAGGATGAAATAAATGAAACCAACCGTGCTTTCGTTTTCTATCTATTTTTGTATTTAATTTTTCATAGAAGTCTATATTTAAGGAGCCTATTGTTATTTGTGTGTTCCATTCTATTTTTGACTTGGTTTTTAGAAAAGTATGAATGGGTTATGCCATTATTCTAAGTATTGTAATTAATCTTATATTGTATTTCTCTGGAATTTGATTAGCTTTTTGTTCTAGCTACAAACAATTGGCCTTTAAATGTGTAATAAGTAATTATTTTCATTACAATGTGGAATTTTTCTCTGATGCCAGGTTACTAAGAAATTAATATTTAAAAAATTTTGATTTTCTGAGACTGCTATAATGGATTAGCTGATATTGTTTTCTTACAGCTATAGTTATGATATAGTAATTTTGCCAATTCACTGTGTATATACATTGTTCTACACAAAATTAAAGCAAGGCTTACATGGCATTTGCATGGATTTTAGGTCTATTCTCTAAAAAGATTCCTAAAGTCCAAGGACCAAAGCAAGAAAAAAAAAAAGACTCAGAGGAAAGAAAATATTCTAGCATAAAAAGATATATTGGCTTATTCCATTATGTTTTATTATTTATGCCAGCTCTTTAGTTCTCTGAATAAAATATACAGTGTCCCCAAAATGTATACATACTTTATACAACAGCTGATAGCTCAATTGATATTTCTTTCTCTTCAGATTTAACCCATTGCAATTAATAATTATTCAGTGTGTGTATATTTGAGGGGCACCCAGTACTTGCAGATATTGCCTAGAATAAAATCTATAATTAAAATAAACTGACAATGGAAAAAATTCCAGTTAAAACAAAGTATGCTATTCTTCTCATTAATATACTGTAATAGTATTAAATTTATAAGCCATAGCCATATCCAGGTTTAATCAACTGTTCAAATGTCCTCAATGTTTCTAGTTCAATTATATCGAATATTTGCCTTCTTTAAATACAATCAATTAAAAAAGAAATGGGAAATTAATTTTAAATATGTTATATATAAAATATTAAGATTGGAGAAGAAAACAAGAAAAAAAAACAGATTTGAAGATGTTTGGTAGATCCATACAGTCAATACCCCAGAGGGAAACATCTGGAGGGCTGGCACTGTGATATATATACCTTTTTAGGAATTTTCCTACTAGAGTGTGTGAAAATGCAGCTGCTAAAGTTAGTCAGTATAGGATTTTTGGCTGTTGGATATTAACTGGAGGTCACACATATAAGTGAAATGGCATAACATTAATATTATAAATAGAATATCCAGTCACATTAAAATACTTTATCGATTGTTATAGTGGAATAGGGAGCTATTCAAAAGACAGGGAAGGTAGTTCTGATTTTTTTTTAAATTTTTTTTTCTATAGTGAGAGGATAGGCTAAATTACTGCCAATGTTTTCATGGAAAAATATCTTAATCTTAATACCTGTGGAAATTTTCATGGACAGTCCCTGCTGCTTGAATTAGGGTTGAGGTAGCATGCATCTTATTCCTGTGATGCATGCTACCTCACAGTGGACAATAGTTTGTTTCACAAAGATCTGCTGGGATTTTATGACACACACAGACTGACACAGGTCAGCCTGTGACTTCATCAGTGCTCTGAGACTCTAGGAACATTTTGCCACCAATGAGAGAGACCAGGAAATCAGTGACAACAGGTCGGCGGGCATGCAAACACAATAGCAGAATTCCTGCGAAGAGCACAGTTGACCAAGGGTCTTGGTTGGTACCTTCGCAACCCATTGCCATGTTTGTGTAAGGCCATAACTCCATAGCAAAGTGCTCTGGAGATTCTCAAGCTCTCATTCTAGGAGATTAAAGACTTCTCTGTAAGCAGAAGTTAGCCCAGGGATTTCCCAACTGAAGAACGTTCCTTAGCATGAAAGGTAATCTACAATACTGTTGCTTTTTTCTCCTTTATTTGGGGTTAGAATTCTATTGCGTGATCTGAAGGCCCCTTCCCTAGTTTCTTTCACACAGGTATTTCTCCTAATCAGTTCCTTTGACATTAAACCCTTCCTGGCATCTGCTTTTCTGAGGACCTAGACCAGTGGTTGCCAACCTTTTTATGGCCATTCCCCACCTAAGCATCTCTGAAATCCTGAGTGCCCTCTCCCTCCCCTCCCCCACCCATGACGTAATTTTTATTATTCAAAAAATTACTCCTATTCACATGCAGGAAGCCTAAAAGGCCATTGACTTGGTCTAAACAAGCTTCCAAAGAACATGGCATCCAAGAAAGAGAAAAATAAAAGAACGAAAGGACAGTTGAAATACTGAGGAAATAATCACTGAGAAATTGCTTAAAAAATAATATTAAGTGATATGAACAAATAGCAAATAAAGTTTTAAAACATATAATAGAAAACTAAAATGCACAAATATGTCACAATAAATATTTATACGCTGTATATGAAGCCCCTAGGACCATAAAAAATGCAAAAAGTTCACTGTGAATAACTCATTCTTGAATTGCCCCCCTTAAATACCAACTTTCCCCCCTGTGGGGCATGTGCCCCAATTTGGAAACCATTGATCTAGACTAATGGTCCAAAATTATGGTTTTTGTTTCTAGACAAGATATGAAAATTTGTTGCAACTGAATAATATGAAAATATTTTCCTAGAAATTCTACTCTATGATATCAGATATTGGGTTTATTTTCCCTTATAAGCCTCTCTGATGATTTATACCATGAAAGAAGAAACTATTTATATAAGGATTACTTCTAATTTTACCTGGCACTATTATTTGAAATACATTAGTGTAAACATATTCACACACAGAAAGAACCACATATTTTCCCAATAAATTAAGTGAAGACTATTAGTGGAGAATTTCTGTGTAGATAAGTAACATGAATTGGGACTTTCTCATTGAAGTGAGAGAGACCTCAGAAGTCATGTAGATTTTCTCATTTCAGGTTTAATATAATGGTCAGGCAAATGAATAAGATCACCTGAATAAAACAGCTTGCTAGCTGTGAAAATAGAAAATATATCTTGAGCATCTACTACGTATAAGGCACTCTACTAGCTACTTCCACAGACTATAACATTTAAACTTCAAAGCATACCCAATAAGGAAGATAATTAAGGAATAACTTCTTAATTATTAGGAACATAATCTCAAAGTGATTTAGACAACTTACCTTGGGTTCCACATTAGGGAGGGCCAGACTCTGGTTAACTCATATTTCTCAAGCTAAGGCTAAACAGAGTCTTTGCCTGGTGTCTTGACTCTTAAAGAGCCCCAGTTGAAGTATTTTTTTTAAATGCTCTTTAAAACTCTCATTTCAAACATACAGGTATTTTTTTGTCACTTTATTTCACTGAGATTATCCATTTTCATTTAAATATATGAGAATATACAAGATTTCTCCATTAAATAAATACTATTTCTTTTCTTTGCAGAACTTGACCATGACATTCTATGTATCAATATGTTTCCTAAGCAGCAAGCCCCTTTGTTATATTTAAGTAAAAACAGGTATACAATTATTATATAATAATGATCTATTATTCTTAGAAATTCTATAAATAAAAGGCAGTGCATTAATTCTTTAGATATTGATGTTTTTGTGTGAGTAAACGTTGATTAAATTCTCATTTTGAAAAAGTGTTAATATGGCCCACAATATTATAGAACTTAATGAGATAAAATCTATTGTTTTAAACAGATAATATAGGCAAGCATGTCTTTACCTAGTTGTCACAACATGTGAATATAATAGCTTTTCATTTTACACATATATATCTATATCTATCCATCCATCTATATATCTATATATCTCTATCTCTATCTACTAGTATATCTATATCTAAACCCATACCTATATCTATATCTATCTATCAATTGATTGATTTCAGAGAGAAAGGGAAGGGAGTGAGAGATGCAAAATCAATGATGAGAGAGAATCATTGATTGGCTGCCTCCTACATGCCCCACACTACAGACTGAGTCCACAACCTGGGCAGGTGGCCTGACTGGGACTTGAATCATGGCCTCCTGGTTCATAGATGGATGCTGAACCATTGAGCTATGCCAGCCAGGAAACAGCTTTAATTTTATACCACTCCACTTTTATATCAAACCAGAGGCATGGTGCACGAATTTGTGTACCAGTGAGGTCCCTCAGCCTGGCCTGTGGGATCAGGTTGAAACTGGCTCTCTGACATCCCCTGAGGGGTTCTGGATTGCAAGAGGGTGCAGGCCAGGCCGAGGGACCTCACTGGTGCACAATCGGGGCTAGGGAGGGATACGGGAGGTTGGCCAGCTCAGGAGGGACCGCAGGAGGGCTCCAGAGCATGCCCAGCCCATCTCACTCAGTCCTGATGGGCCCGACCCCAACAGCAAGCTAATCTACCAGTCAAAACATCTGCCCCCTGGTGGTCAGTACACATCATAGAGAGCAGTCTTAGCATATCATTAGCATATTACACTTTGACTGGTTGAACGAATGACCAGACACTTAGCATATTAACCTTTTATTATATAGGATCATTATTTTAATCTTGTTACAAATAGTATTACATACACAGACATGAGATGGCTGCTGTGATTTAAAAAGTCCTTAATGAATGTATAAGTTCTTTTCTTTTTTTTTAATTTATTTTTATTGTTCAGATTATTACAGTTGTTCCTCTTTTTTCCCCCATAGCTCCCCTCCTCCCAATTCCCACCCCAAAAGTTCTTAATTCATAGTTTATTCTTTTCTGAAACCTCTTTTAACTTATTACCTGGTTTATCTTAAAACCATGAACAAAAAATTATACCAAAACTCAAAAGTGTGAACACCACTGTCAGCCATACCAAAGCTAGTTATTCTCACTATTGGTCCTCAAGTTTTTGACCTGTGCGCTACTCAGCAAATGTCCCAATATGAGACCACACATGGCATAGAAAGAGCTTCAGGAACTCTTTAATGATCTGCCAAGAGACTGACATTGTTGTTATAGGTGAAAACTAAAGAGACTGTGCAGTGGAAAATCCCCTTGCAGCCTTTGTTCAACAAAAATAGTGTTATGAGGAAGCCTGTGTGTGTGCATGTATATGTGCTTGGCAGAGTCCCCAGAGTAGATTTAAAATGAGGCTTCTATGCTGTGAGGTCTTTCTCATGGTGGACAGCACAATTCCAAAATTTTCACTGTGTCTTACACCTGTCCAAACCTGGCTCCCTGTGGTCTATCAATATTCATACTTCATAATCATTCCTACCCAATGAGAAACAAACTATTTTTTATCTTTGTGTCATATATTAGAATCCCTATATAATTGGTTGTTTGTTTTACCTTCAAGCTATCCTTACAGGCACAGATAAATTACTGAAAACTAATAGCACAAAGAAAAAAATAACAAGGTAATTTAAAAAATCTCCCTTTACAGATACTGTTATATTTATTAATGACAGATTTATGAGATTGGTACATTAGTCCCATATCACAGGCTCAGATACTGAAATAATGACATAATTTTACTAGAGATATACCTTAGTGGGTGATGAACCTAGAAATCATGAAATTCAAACATATATAACATCTGGGATATATAATTTTCATCATCTTACACTGATACAAAATTAGCAACATCTATGAAGGCATGATGTAATGACTCTAAAGAATAAGTTCAGAATTGCCAATTTTTCTCATGCAAGTCAATCTATATTTGTTCTTATCTCAAATATATCAAGACCTTCTGACTCTTTGGATATAAATTAAGCAATATGTATACCGATACACTCAATATTCTGTTCTATACACCTATAAGAGACTTCTTTGTTCACAAAGTCCACTATCTCTAGAAAATGCTTTAAAGATGCTCTCTTGTTTTGGCATATACTATCCCTTGTGTTACATCACCACATATTTCCATTTTGTTTTGAATTCCTTGAAATCAGTGCCTGAGATGACACATATTGAAAGAGTGAAGTGTCGATATCCACATTTCATTCTTTAAATATCAGTGCTTTTCTCAATTCTATTCAGAAAATACTAATTATCTTCCTCTGAGATTGTACTTCAACCTATACAGCTTTTGCCAATAGCTTCATGACAGTAACTATTTCATTTATCTGAAGAATTGCAAATACACCTAATAATACCCTTTAGCTAGCCAAAATAAAATGATGTAACATGGTACCATAAAAATCTCTGTGTGTTTACAAATGGAGTGAAACGTGCATCTGTAAATATGCATACATTCCCTATATGAATTTTGATTCCAAGAGAAGATATTTCAGCATGAACATTATCTTCAATCTCATGAAAGCAGTTTTTACTCCTACTACAGGCCTCAGATTTTTACAATAACTCCAAATCTGAAGAGAATGTTTGCTTTGCATTGCATAGATAAAAGGAACATTTAGTGGCTTTACGAAGAGAAAAAAATTATCAAAGCTAATTTTCAAGTCTTCATATCTTGAAAATAGAAACAAGAAGCTTGAAGCCTTCACAGCAATATTAAACACTGCCTTCTTCCTTGAATAAGGGAGTGAATTTTGTTAGGGTTGGGCTTCATCAGGAAATGATTGGTCTTTTCTTGGCTGAAGGATAAAAGGGAAGGAACCATAGCTGTGTATTAGAATAAAAGTGTCAAGTAGAATAGCAAGTGCTTTGATCCTGAACATACATTTGTGCTTTCCCCTGCACAGCTAAACTTGCAATTGAAAAAGTTAGATTTTCAGAACTTTTAAAACATTACTGGTGTTTGTCTCAGAGATAATGAAAACACACACACACACACAACCCTACTTTGATGAATATGGGGAAGCATTCTGTTGTACAGTCTGAGTTGGATAGATAGAAATAAATGCTTAATGAGTTTGCTTTTGGGTGCAATACCTGTTTTCCTTACCTATCTAATCTTTCAATTAGAATATTTCCAAGTTAAAAAAATGCAAAACATATCTAAGCACACCTTCTTTGAATTTAATAAAATGCAAAAATTAATGAATTATATTTAATGACATATAAAATTAATGAATGTAATGCCAGCTGAAATAAACCAACTTTCTGAGCCAATTGTAGGAGGAGTAGACTAGTCAGTCCCAACCCTTTCAGCTGCTTTCTATGCCTCAAACAGTGTTACTGCTAAACATTGCATGACTGTTGGAGGATTAATTATCAGTCTGCTATTGTGTTGGGTTTTTTTTAATGTTTTGTTTTTGTTGTTGTTGTTGTTTTTAAATATATTTTATTGATTTTTTACAGAGAGGAAGGGAGAGGGATAGAGAGTTAGAAACATCAATGAGAGGGAAACATCAATCAGCTGCCTCCTGCATACTCCCTACTAGGGATGTGCCCGCAACCAAGGTACATGCCCTTGACTGGAATCGAACCTGGGACCCTTGAGTCTGCAGGCCGACGCTCTATCCACTGAGCCAAATCAGTTAGGGCTGCTACTGTGTTTTTATTAAAACTCAAGAAAATCTGAAATCTATTCATCAGGTTATAAAATATGCAACTCTTAGAAAACAAATGAAAATGAATGTTTGCTCTCTATAAATCAGAGAAAAGTCTGTGATATATAATTTGCTTTAAATAAACCTCTACCCTAGGCCCGCATATAGTATTGTGAATCTTAATTTTATT
Source organism: Murina feae (assembly GCA_004026665.1). Classification (NCBI taxonomy): domain Eukaryota; kingdom Metazoa; phylum Chordata; class Mammalia; order Chiroptera; family Vespertilionidae; genus Murina; species Murina feae. Next base: position 37,074 of record PVJC01005221.1, read on the forward strand.
GTTGTTGTTGCTGTTATTGTTTATGAAAATCCTAGAGAAACCCTTGGTACTCTAACTTCATGAAAGTCATTAGAGACCAATAACTTTTTTACACTTTTTCTCTTCATCTTGTGGCAAAAGTCTACTGATCTTGTCTTAGGAGAAGCTAAATTAGCATAACCCTCTGCCAATTTGGGTGTATGGTGTCCCTTATACTAGATGGTCTCTTGTACTATGCAGTCCTCATTGCTGACAGATAAGATTTAACATTCTCATCAAATAAGCTTATCTCCAATGAAATTTAATTATAAATCTCCTTCACAAAGCTGTATCATTATTGTAACATTTTAAATACTGGCATAAAATTTATGACTTTTTAGCTTCTCTCTGAGAGTTCATTCATTAAACATATTTATTGTACATCTTTTTTTTTTAAATCTGATTTTATCTGTTTTATGGACAGATCTTATAATATTACAAAAAAAATAGCACAAACAAAAAACACTTTTTAGGTTATACCATAACATGTCTCAGTGCAAGCCTAGAGTAAGATCTGATATCACACTTGTAACTTACTCTATTTAAAAGAGATTGCTAAAAATCTAAACATGTATTTGGGGGGTTAATAAAGTTTGTGAAAGGCTTTGAAATCAAGGGGGATTCTTCCCTTTCACAGCAACTTCAATCAAAAATACTTAAAATATTAAAGAAATCTAAAGAATATTAATTTTTACAAAGGAAGTAGCTACTATGAAAAAAATAAAAACAAAAACAACAAGGGTGTGTAGGAGGCTAAGGGAAGGAAGAGTAACACAGAAAATATGGAAAATGCCCTAGATGATCATTATGTCAAAGAGGCAATTCTCATTAAAGTCCTGGCCCAAGATGGGAAGCCATCAATAAATTCCAGAATATGAAAACATAATGGGACAATATCTGGATGAAAATTATAAAAATATAATCTTAACCTCAAGGCAGCCATGTGATGACATCAGAGGATCTCAAATAAAAACCTTTAAAAATTTTACATGAGTTTATTCATCAGAGCAAGGTTAAATTAGCCACTGTTCTCTATTGACATGGGTGAGAAAACCTAAGAGTTGGTGAGTGAGGGTGACTTTGGAGCATGCTTCACATGCTTTTACCAGCATCATGCTGGAAAAACTAGCAACACAAAATTTGGACATGAAACCAGCTAAGCCTGATGGTCATTTTGAAGACTTCCAAGCAGATTTCACACAATTGCAGCCTGCTGTGGTTTTAAAATATGGTGTGGCTCAGACCCATTTATTTTCATTATGGGCTGAATCTCTTCCTTGCTATAAGCTTTTCGTATTGACAATATGAAAGATTTCTTCATTTTATGTGGGAAATTTCAACCTGACAATCAATGGACAGGGTTATACACTGAAGAGATTCACTAAAACATGAGCTTTACTCAGAAATTTCCCTATCTAAGTCTTCCCCAATCTATAGGAAAAGTAAAACAAATATATAAAATAAAATAAAATAAAATAAAATAAAATAAAATAAAATAAAATAAAATAAAATAAAATAGAAATTTAGCCCTAGCTGGTTTTGCTCAGTGGATAGAGCATCAGCCTGTGGACTGAATGGTCCTGGGTTTGATTCCTGTCAAGGGCACATGCCTGGGTTTCGGGCTCAATCCCTAGTAGTGGGTGTGCAGGAGGCAGTCAATCAAAGACTCTCTCTCATCATGATGTTTCTATTTCTCTCTCCCTCTTCTTCCTCTCTGAACTCAATAAAAAAAATTATTAAAAAAAAAGGGAATTTAAACTAAAATGCAAAGACTCAGGTAACTCCAAAAACTCTTCTGAAAAAAGACATGAGGAAGATTGCATCTTACCAGGTAGCATTAATAGCTATCACAAGTAGTGAGTTCTCAAGGTGTTAGTTTTTAGGTCCATTTTTCTTAAAGAGACATAAGTTATCTTTGAATCATTAGAGACTCTCCCACCTAGAAAACTCAAACTGAGAATTCTTTGAAACCTTCCAGAATATTTTGTGTATGTATGAAAAGGAACAGATTTTCCTCAATCTCTTACAATTAATTAGATAGTTTTGTGAAGATTATAGTTCCTGTCTAAGACCCAAAAGTCAAGTTGCATATGACCAAAACTTGTTTTAATCTGTTTTCCCTTCTTTATTTTTTATAAATATTTTTCTTTCTGCATGATTAAGCTTCTACATTCCTATTCAATCATTGTTACCTCTTTACTACAATACTACAATATCATCATACCTATATCTAAATATTGATATTTATTTCTTCAGACATTTCAAATATCTGGTTAAATTTTCTTTTTATTTGACCAAAAATGCACAATCCAGTTAACTTTTAGATTTGTACTCTTTTCCCTCTAGACATCATACAGCTGGTAATAATGGGTTGGTTTAATGGGTTATTGCGATAAATTATTTAGCAATTTTCCACATGGCAAACACCATAATACACAACTGAAAGTCAAAAGTAGAAATGGAAGTTACCATTATCCTAAAACAACCCCTGTGGACCTTTAACAGGAGCTAACAAGCTAGCATTTTTAATTAAACCTTTTTCAAAGTTGAGCTTAAAAATTTTCAACAGATGATGCAATCCACTTCTCTATTCTTTTAATATTGTTTCTGTTAAAATTGTGTTTTTTTTTTTGTAAAAGAAGAATTGTTAACTACTTTGTAACCAGTGGATAAATGGCATATTTGTGTAAGAGTTCCAGAAACTAGCTTCAGGGAAGGAAGCTGACTCCAGCAACCAGGCAATCTGGCTCCCGGAAACTTGCTGACTCTCAATCTCCTCTTGACCAGTTTTGAGATAATGGGCTGGACTATCCTGATTTACATGTAAAGAACTTTCAAATCCCTCCCCTCGATTTCTATGTTCTGCTTTCCCTCTCCATCCTAATAAAAGCCCTGTGTGCACTGAGATATTAAGACGGTCTTTAGGAAAGGAGTTCTGTATATTCTTAGGCTGCTGGCACTTGAATAAACCATCTTCCCTTATATTAGCCCCTGTCTCTGTAGTTCTGGTTTTCCCAACAGCAGAAAGCTGAACCTGAGTTAGGTATCAGTGTGGATTTTATGTTTCAGATCTTAGGTTACAGGTCTAAGGTTTGTGTGCCCAATGTTTAAAAACAAAGGGCAATTTTCAATACAATACTTCAGAGTTTGGAGTAAGGAAAGATTTATGGACTGAGAAGGCCTAGCTCAAGAAGATGATTCTTAAATCCATTTTAAGACAGTCTGGAATCCAGGCATCTTTTATTGTTAAGGGAAGGGAAGAGGTGTGAAGAAAGGGACGGGTGCTGGACCTAGACAGGTAGGCATGAACAGAGATCCAAGGAAGAGTAGGACATTTCTCAATCCCTTTGTTTCTGGTTGGTCCCTTGACCCCAGCTGATCTGAGTCCAGTTAGGGAGACTCCTGTGATTCTTTGAAAAACAGTGATTACTTTGTATATATTTTTCCACATCTTTGCTGACTAAGAGGCTGCTCAAGTCTCAAGCAGAATTCTTCTGGCTAATTAGCATACCTGCAGCAGGAGTTATTAGCCTGCTGGCCAACAGAAAGAGGAACCATTTCATTGTTACCCTCTTGCTGCTAAATGATTTCTGTACTCACAAACATTACTGCCTCACACTTGATCATACTTCTATTGCACGGTGCTAAAATCATACAATAATACACAACAACCTCAGGAAGGAGTATTTTGCCTAAAATCATTTGGCAACCACAAAAGATTGTCATTTGATTTAAGATCCAAATGCCTTTTTGGCAAGATCTGACTCTAGAAAGAGAGCTGAAGCTCATTATCTCCCTGCATTACTTATGCCTGGGGTAGACCGATACTGTCCGATCAAAGGCATAAAGAATTGAGCTGAGATTTAAACATTCTCTTATAGAAGCTAAGGCAGCACTCTTGGTTTGAAGTTAACTGAAAAGATTTCCTACTAAACTGAAAAGCTCAATAGTCCCCAGAGAATTATAACAGAATCCAGTGGTATGCATCATAGCACTGATGTTTTCCAGGATAAAATCTTCAGCTATTCAATATTAAAACACAAACACAAAACAACAAATGTGATCAAATCTCAAGGGACCCTGAGATGATGCAGAGATTGGAATTGTTATAAAGCAGACTTGAAAGATGTTCTTGTAACCATGATAACCCAGAGATAAAGCTAAATATAACTGAAATAATTATAAAGAGTTAGCTTCAGGGAAACATAAACTCTAAAAGAGGATGAATGAGGGTTTTGCAACAAAATAGTTATATATATGAAGTAAATTTCACCAGATGAACTCAAGAGAATACATGTGAGAGGACAGAATAAGACAAATAAATAAAAATCACATAATATAAAGTACAGAATTTACAAATGAAAAGTAAAAAGGACAGTTTCAAGGACAAATAAGAAAATATCAGAAACTTTAAGTTTGGGAAGAGGATAAAAAAATAAGGAGAAAAAATAATAAAAGCAATAGTTCAAATAGTTCATAATTTGTTCAAAGGCACAAGTTTATAAAGTTGCTCAGGGAACCACAAAATTTATAAACTCAAGGAATATACTATTGAAAAACATCTTTAGAAAATGTGACAAAACCAAAGGTTAGTAAAATATCTTGAAAGCATCTAATGAAGAAGGTCTTATTACATACAAGGGAACAACAATTTCAGTTACCACAGATTTATTTTCAAAACCATTAAAGGCAAAGAATAATGGAAGGACATCTTCCAAGTGCAATTAGAAATTAACAATATATTACACATATTATTATTCTTCAACAATTAAGGCAAATAAGAATATTCTCAAATGAAGGAGAAATAAAGAAAAATGCATTAGAAGTAAAACTTCTCTACAAGATATGTTATAAATGAATCTAGTAGTATAGCTTGCAAGGAGAAGAGAGAAGAGGGGAATCTGAATCATTAAGAATGAGGGAACAAGAGAAATGACAAGTATCTGGTTACTATAAAAAGAACTGTTCTCTCTGGTGATCTTTAAAACTTTTGATTTGAAAAGCAAAGCATAACATTTGTCAGTGGAGTTTTTAATTTAGGTAGATGTAATACATATGATAATTAACATAAAAGTTCAGAATTGAGTAAGTGGACTTACTTATATTATTGTATATCATCTACCTTTGATGTGAAGTGGTGGAATATTAACTTTAAATAGACTGTGAAAAGTTAGACATACTTATTAAAATTCCTAAAGCAACCACAAAAATAAAATAAATGGTAGAGTTAAAAAAAGGCAATCCATAGCCCTGGCCAGTTGGCTCAGTGGCAAAAGCGTAGGCCCACATGCCACAGGGTCATGGATTCAGTCCAGGTCAAGGACATATACCTGGGTTGTGGGTTTGCTCTCCACCCCTGGTCAGAGCATGTGCAAGAGGCAACCAGTTGATTTGTCTCTCTCACATCAATGTCCTCTCTCTCTCTCTCTCTCTCTCTCTCTCTCTCTCTCTATCTCTCTCTTTCTCTCCTCCTTTGCTCCCTTCCACTATCTCTGAAAAGTAATGGAAAAAATATCCTTGGGTGAGTATTTTTTAAAAAGTCAGTCAATAAATTTAGATTGATATGTGTGTATACATGTACACGTATATGTGTACATATACATATATTGAAATAACTAAAAAAAGACGGCAAAGGAGAGCAGAGGAACAAAAGTAAAAATTAGAACAAAACCCAGGGCTTTATTTATATGCTCTACTATGCAAACCACTTACAAGAAAATTGGTCAGTGACAATATTTCCTGGGAATGGGCATGGAGGGAGCTTAGGAGCAAAAGACTCATACAGTGTTGGTGGTAAAGCTATTGTTTATTATCTTAATTGTGGTGATGGTCTCAGGGGTTGGTGTTATACATATCAAAACTGATAAGCCACTTACTTTAAATATGTATAATTTATTGTAAGTCAATTATTCCTCAAGGAAGTTAAAAATAATTCAAACAAACTATTGTCTCCTACCGGGAAAAAAATGAATGGGAATTTATTATCTTAGTAACCTGATGTTTACATGTGCTGCAAAACAAAACAAAACAAGAACAAAAACAAAAGCAGCTATGCCTTATGTATACGTGCACCACCTTATTGACCGAAGGGATACTGTGGCCTACATTTCTTGCTTTGTCCTCAAGCCTCTTTATTGCACAGTGTACAAGGTGCTCAGAGAGATGGGCAAATCCCTCAAGCTGTGGTTCAGAGAATAACATGGGGGGAAGAGGATATGAATAGTCCACAAGCCATAAAGGTGCTTGATTGAAAAGTTCATGGGAGTTGGCAAGGTTAAAAAGAGAGAAACCCAGAGGATAGAATATTGTCTTCATTAGACCTAAAATGATTCACTCAGGGGAAATATTCTTTTACTTACATCATCATAGGCATCTGTGATTGTTAGTTAATATTACAAAAATCACCTAGGAAACAACACAGAAATGACAAAAATCAGGTAACTTGAGAGGTAGTCCCACATGGGGTTTTTGTCTTTTCTCATTAGAAATGTTTTGTTTTTTTTCTTTTGGTTTACTTTAAGTACTCTGGTACCCAGATTAATTCTGGTCACAATCATTCTTCAAGTATCAGTCTGTGTTAGACTGTTCAAAGCTGTGATTTCGAGTCTTAAATGCTATGTTGTAATCTCTGCTGGAAAGGATCATGCAGCAAAAAGAAAAAGAAAACCAGACACTCACAGACAATGAAGCGCCCCCACACATACACTTACGTAGTCCCTACACCTCGACCCACCTCCACAGATGGCCCTTCTTACGCGCCCCCTCCAGATGGGAATGTACTCGAGGCAGGGACTGGGAAAAGAGACCACCCGCGTCTGCATAACTTCAGTGTTTACACCAGGATATTTTTATCTACAAGTCAAGATGACAAAAAATATGTAATTTCTCAGTAGCTCCAGAAAACTCTTACAAGACAATTTTTTTTTTTTCTGGGTAAATGTCTCTTTTTTTTGGGGGAGGGGGTATGGAGGGAGATACACGTTATCTTATCAGAGCAACAGTTTGCTAACCTGGACAAATAACTAACCAATGAGGACAGTTATTTGCTCATCAAATTGCTTCTTAAGTATGTGTAAGATTCTCTCTTCTTTTTAAAATAGAATATTTATAAAAGAAAAGCTATGTTTTCAAATTACTACGCAGATAAATAGATAGGCTAGGCTATATGAGTTGACTGAAAAATGTCATTAAAATCTATTGGCTAGTCTTCCTTCCCTTTCTAAGTCACTAGATGACAACTTCTGCTAAGGCTATTTGATCAAATCAGGTGATAAAATATATGTCTAGTTAATTTAAACTTAAGACAGTTTCCAAGAAACAAGAATATCCCTCCACTATATTCATTACGCTTTGGTCCTTGATCAAAGATGGGAGTAATTGCTCACTCCACTCCCAGAAGCTTGAGGTTCCCGCTTGTACTCAGTGTAGAGAATATGGGCCACTTCCCTCTTTCTCTCCCACGTATTCCTCACTCACTAAAGCTGTTTCATCCCTTGCAAAGTTTAAAGATCCTGTAGATTTGAATATCACAAAAGAGATAGTTAGGTAGAGAGGATGAGACCAAAGCACAAAGAGCAAGCAATATGTGTGTGTATATTACCTCGGTTCTCATACTTAATTCCTTCCAAAAGGCGAAAGGCTGTTCGAAAACCAAATTGTTATTTTCCACTAGAAGTAATGTAAATCGAATTAATTCATTCCAGACCCTCCAATGATTCCCTGTTTTAAGCTTTCTTATATACTGCTCATGTCTAATGTACTGTTTAATCTAAAAACACTTTAAAAACAAAAAGGACGTGAAATATAAATGAAAATTGAATAAAATAACATATTACTGTCAAGTGAAAATTTAACAATAATAAACAGCAACAAAAGCAAAAACCACAAAAATATTCCCAGAACACTTTCCTGGGATGTTAACAACTCAAGGTTCAGTAGTCAGCTGGCTCACACTCCCACATTCTCTCCTTTTCTGTTACCTGAGAGACACGTGACTGGTCAGACAGGTATCAGCATGAAAGGGTTGTTGGACTGAGAGGCGAATTGTTAGAGAGAGGAGATGCTTGAGAACGGAAGTTTGACTGTGTGTGTGTATATATGTACATATATACACAAATATATATATAGTATAGATATATGAAGGAAATCTACTGGTGGGATTAGTGACACTTTTTAATACATCTCAACAAAAGAGCTGCCATTTGAAAGGAGTTCAGAACTCTGGTTAGAGGCTGAATAACAAATATTTTTTATTCAAATGATAAAGAAAAAAGAAATTACAGTATTTTTTTCTTTTTTAATCAGTAAAATTCAAGCCAGTGTCAAAGTTTGCAAGCTATTCTCACACTGATTGCTCAGTGTTGCAGCAACTAAATTACACTGAATTTTCACCCCTTTCTCAACAGTTCTTCTAATGAGAAATAATCATGCATTTAATCATTAAATATTTCAAGGTGGTTTTCAATAACATACATTTCTACAATAGTGCTAATATTTCACTTTTAAAAGAAATGTCTTTGAAGATGTTTGTCTACCAAATTTGAAGTGTATATGTATATATTCCGACAAGGAATCAGAAGTCTGGCATTTCCCTGCCACCGAGAACGAATTTTAACTAGATTTGCACTGCCTTGAAGGGATCCTGTGTTCTGTGAGATATCTAAGCTTACTAATTGATCATAAATAAATCAGCCCTGTGTGAAGTTTTTCTTAAACTGTGGCGGATCCTTTACACTGTGAAGATTCGATGGCATTTTAAAATGCCAACCTTAGCCAATGTAGTTAGTTAGGCATACTTAGATTTTCTCAGAGTGAAAATAAGGCTAAAAAGAAAAATAACTTTATACTATCATTCGAGGGCATTAAAACTTCAGTGACAGGATCAAAAAACACAGAGCGTGACACCAAAATGTGCCTTTCGGACTTTAGATTCGGGTCAGCATACTTCACAAGAGACTTAATGCTGTAGCACTTCCTTGCGTGACACCTGCATGCACCCCAGTCTAGAGCTGGAAGGATTCCTGAGAATTGAGGTGATAACCCAGCAAAAAACGGAAGAAACAAAGGCGGAGGCGCTGAGACTGTTTATTGCGAACACTTCTTTTACTTTCAAGTTTCTTTCTTATTAACAAATCTATCTTGCTTCCTGATTCTGAGTGTAGTGTGTGATGATTGCTATAAATTAATTAGATAATAAAAACATGTGTTTTAAAACTCTGAAATCCTTCCATATTTCTATACTACAGAAATTAACACAGTTGTTTTTCTTTCAGTAATCTCTTTTCTTATATTAAATATAACGGTAATGAGTACAAAAAATAATTTTCACTCTCATTTATTTTTAATAAATGAGATGAAGCTCCTCCTCCCTCACTCCTACCATCCCAGTCTGGAGTCTAGCTTTGACACATTTGTGCAGAGGTGTTAATTTGAAAAATTCATGCGAGTGTCTGAGATAGCATAGGTATCAGATTTCAAAGTGAGTTGGGAGACTGCCAGAATGAAAATTTCCAAGGAAACAGCTAAGTCTTATTTTCCAACACCTTTGAAAATTCTCACTTGGAGGATCTAAGAATTGAAAAGGGATTTTGAAATGGTGTGATTCTGAATACATGATTTTAAAGAAAATTATTGCCATGCTCTGAAACATCATCCAAACCCCAAATCAACTGTTAGCCTCAAGAAATAAGGGATAAAGATGACTTGTGAACCCAAGCTAAATGTTAATGAGGGGGCCTTCGGGGAGAACACTCAGAGAACTGAACTAGGTATCCAGCAGTTATGGGCTGACCCAGAAAAGATTTTCACACTTTCTTGTATGTAAGATACCAATCTTCTTAGGATATATTCCTAAAAGTGAGATCACTGCATCAAATGGCAGTTCTATTTATAATAGCTGAGATCTGGAAGTGCCCATCAGTAGATGAGCAATTAAAACAAAACAAAACTGTGGTACATATACAGAATGGAATACTATGCAACTGTACAAAAGAGTGATGATCTCTTACCCTCTGAGGCGGCCTGGAGGAATCTGGAGAGTATTATGCTAAGTGGAATAAGCCAGTCAGAGAAAGACAAATATCACGTGATATCACTTATATGTGGAATCTAATGAACAAAATAAACTGACAAACAAAAATAGATTGAGAGATATAGAAGCATGCAACAGACTGACGATTCTCAGAGTGAAGGGGGTGTGGGGGAAAGGACTAACGAATGAATTTGTATGCGTATATGCAAAACTCATGGACACAGACAATAGTGTGGTGAAGGCCTGGGGAAGAAGAGGGAGTGGGGAGGAGGGGGGTCAATGGGAGGAAAATGGGGGACATCTGTAATACTTTCAACGATAAAGATAAATTTTAAAAAATAAAGGAAGATTCCTCTAATGAAAAAAAAATACAATATAGGAAAAGATGCAGAATAGAAAGAAATGTGTTTTTCTAAGTTCTTTGTCTAGCACTGTCTTCCCAGAAGAACCAAAAAACAATGCTTTTACAAAAAAATACTAAAAGGAAAATAATTCGAATGGATTACAAACTCCTTGACATGTGGCTCATGTGACCAACGCACAAATCTAAAGTGATTCTCCTCATTTATTTTTCAAACACTGTCTTGGATGCATCTTACCACATTTCTTTTTATTGACAAATGAATTTTTCACGGACACTATTGTCTAACATAATAACGATTGTGAAATATTGATGAAGCTGGAAACTCAAATCGAGCATAGCCTCTGGTGGCCTTCCTCTTTTCTCATGCTGCAACCGCTAGAGCTCATTAGCATTGCTGATTCTCTCTCAACTATGGGTGAGCAAAGAAGCCATGTGTCAAAGGCTAAATCCATCTGCGGCTTGGTAAACAGGGTGTAGAAAGCTCAAGTGCACAGGAGATGCTTAGCCAGATTTCTGCTTGACCACAACTATTAAATAGCAAATATACAGAGTTAAGATGTTTGCCCCTGACAGTGAAACAATGAACAGATATTAATGACTGACCTATAATCAAAGGATGGTAAAATATGTCCATCACCCTCCTGAGTTTCCCATTCACTGGCAAATTGCATGAAAAAAAAAAATAGCAGTTTTAGTCCCTCGGACTGGAATACTTTATAATTCGAAAACAGTTAGTCACTCATTATTTCTTCATCATAAAGAACTGTGAGTTATTTATTCCATGACCACTAGGTATTTTCTAATGAGCAACCATTTAGTTTTTAGGAAAATAGAACTTGTTTTCAAGTTTCAATAGAAACAAAAGGTCCAACGTACTAAATTTTCATTTTAATTCAATATTTGTTAGGAAGAACATACATTTAATGCTACCTCACGCTAGCATCGTCCATGGCACATGGGCCAAGGGTGATCACATGGTAAATGTAGCCTCAAAACTGAAATCTTTCAATGTCGTGAATGTGAGAGGCATTGATCAACGCACAAGTACAATGATGAAAAGAGTCATAACAGAGAAGTACATGGAACATTCAAAGTGTGCAAAAGTTTAGTAAGAACAAGACATACAAGACTGTATTGCATTAATACACCAGCTGTACCCGGCCACGCATTGCTGTGGCTCAGTCTGGTTAAATGGAAAAGAAAGAAAAGAGAAAGTGCACATTTCTGATATGTTTAATTGCACAATGCTTGTGGGTATACAATGCGCCCTCCCAGGAAGCTTTCCCTGGCACTCTGCCGCCCCCACCCTGCCCGGCTGGTCTGGCCTCACACATGTGTGCCTCTGCAGCCTGGGCCCCCAGCTCTGGCCTGCACTCCCCACTCCCCACGGGTGGCCCGTGTTCCATGCCCTGCACCTAAAGTGGCCTGGCTGCTCCTGACTCCTGCCAGCAGGGGCCCTTGCCGAGCCGCCCAAAAGCCAGAGGAAAAAGGAGCCAAGGAAGCTCCCCCGCCCTTGCCCACCACATTCCCCATGAGCCCTCGGCCGCTGGTGTGTGTGTGTGGGGGGGGACTGTGGCGGACATCCATGCCCCAAGCCCCAGCCCAGCCTTGGCCCGAGGCCCAGCCCTGCACTGGTTGATATTTCGCAACATGATAATTGGCACGCCAATTGAATTCCATCCCTGGCAGATCAAGTGAATTCCAAAATTCTGTTGAATAATTAACTGCTTCATCTGCTTCCACAACAGTGTCGATGGACTTGCATGTGACTGCCTGGCTTTGAATGTTAGACTGAATAATATTGTTAAATTCATAGCGTGTGTTGCTTTTACATCCAAGAGATGGTGGTGTTTTTTCAAAAAAAGCATGTTTTTACCTGTCACTGGTGTGACATCTATATAATGTAGGTATATAGAAACACGCATGTATTCGAATGCAACATTGTGTCAAAATTTCAAAGTAATCGGTGAAGAACTTTTAGAGATTTTAGATTTTGAACAAACGAACACTTACATTTTTATTTATACAGATTCCAAGAGATAGAGTCTAGGATATAAAACTTGCATATTTAATTAAAATAGGAAATGGCTACAAATTCCTCCTTCTGCTTTGCAATGTGATTTTCTTATTGCTCTTCTCAAGAGGTAGAATTTATTTTTCTGCTTTGTGGAATCAGGATTGGTCTTGTGAGTTGTATTGATCAACAAATGGAGTGGAAATAAGCATATTGTGTGAATTCAGATTATAAGCCTGAAGAGGACTGAAAATTCCCACACTCCACTTTTGACAAATTGCTCTGAAGCAACGGTATAAATATTCCCTATCCATCCTATTGAATACTTATAGATCATTAAGCAGAACTTCCTTAGCTCAGTTCCTCTAGAACTACTATCTGACTACTAACTGGCAGCCAGCAATAAACACCAGACATGAAAGCTTAAGATAGAACACCTAGCAACAGTAGTCACAAGATAACTATGACCTTACAAGTAACTCCTGGCAAGATTTGCAGGAGATTTGCCCATCTAAACCCGTTCCAAATCACTGACATACAAGATTAAGAGTAACTAGTAAATCTCCAAGACATTTAGTTTCTGAAGTAAAATTAAACCTGTCCAGGAGAACTGATATAGTCCCTTTGAATAATAGCTAATAATAAAAATAGCAAGCAATAGTTATTGGTAAGCAATGGGCTAAACATTTTACATTTATTGCTTCTAATAATACTCAAAGAAATAAACTTGGCACTTTTCTTATCTCAACTCTATAGATATTGAAACATTAAGAGATTCAAATGTCTAAATTTCATAACTAGAAAGATGTGCAAATAAATCCAAACCCAACCTAACTTTTAAGGCCATATTCTTAATGAGTACAGGTATTGCATGTGTTCTTCCTATTGTCTCATAATTTCCAAATATATCAAGGAGTAAAAACATTGAAACTTGAGATAACACCGCATCTTACAATGAGAAACAAATCAAATGACAACAGTCTAAAATAAGATAATATTTTCCTTATTGGCTCACACAGAGATTCAGAATGCCTCTGTGGTAGAAGTTTCAATAACTGTCCCTATAGGAGAGGAATGTTGGTTTATGCAGCAAACAAATACATAGTTACACAAGGGCAACTGCTCTTGTCTAGCTTGTCAGAAGACAGGGATGGTGGTAACTAGGGCATCCTCGAAATGTGAGAGTATATAAGCCATGAGCTATAATTACTTAGAGTCATCAAGAAGTTCCTACGAAAAGAAATAAAAATGACAATTCAGCAAACATCAGGTTAGGATAAGAGGACAAAATTAAAAATATAAACCAATATACCTCCTAAATTTGGTGCTACTACAAGTGGGAATGAACCAAAGAGCAAATATACACTATTAATACTGTTCCGAAAAATACTGCATCTGTATTGACTGAACAATACATAAAATGTAGCATGTCCCCTTTTACTTTTGAAGGATTGCCAAAGAACAAGCATGTGTTCTATGCATTTTACAAGCTTGCATATGAGAAGAAAATGAAAGGGTGCTTCTCAGGACCAGCATCTGGGCTGTCTGAATGTTTCTCTCCAAGATTAAATGATAAGATTTAATAAAAAGAATATTGAAAGACTTGGCAAGAACATTTTGTGATCTATGAATTTACAACTTTAGTAAATGGCATTTTAAGTTCACTTTTGAATTATCTTCTCTTGGTGCTCGTAATAGCACACAGTTATGAATTAAACATGACCCTCCCTTTCTCTCTAGTACACACACAAATGCATGTATATTATCTATATAATATACACATCTCTCTCTATATATATGTAATTATTTATATGTGCTATTGCATTTTATTTCCATATACCATCAAGAAACAAATATTAAATTCTTAGAAATGCATTGTAAAAATGTATATAACAATATAAAATTATAAGTATAAAATTTACAGTAAATTTAAACTAAAGATGACAGAGATACAGCATATTCATGGATTGGAAGATTTAATGTCATTATGTCAGTTTCTCCTACATTTATCTATGAATTAAACAGAATTATAATAAAAGTTCCAGGAAGCCTTTTAAAAATAAAAAATAGAAAAAATTGATTCTTAAATTTATATAAAAATAAAATGAAAGTAGAATAAGTTAAACAATTAAAAAAGACTAAAATACAAAAAAGACACAAAGGACACAATAAATAGAATGGCAAAACAAAGAAACTGACACACCAAATGTTAATAAAAAGGTGGCTGTGGAGGACTCTTATGCATTGCTGATTGGAATGTAAACAATTATAAATGCTTTGGAGATAAGTTTTTCAGTTCAATAAAATACATGCATATTTTAGATTATTTACTTGTTTGTTTTTGTGTGTTGTCTTCCCTAAGAAAAAGGTGAAACCAAAAGAAAGGCTGATTATAGTTTTCTTTATTCTAAATAAGACAAATCTAGAAACAAATAAATAATGGAGTGTTCATAGCAAAATATCAATGCAAACATTGATTTAAGTGGCCCTTGAAATATCACCAGCTTTTTCTTTTCATCCCATTGAAATATTAACTGGCACATTGGAATATGATTTTTAAGCTGTTACAAATGTTTTCAGGTTAAGCTATTATGAAAACATTCGCGAGTCCTTGCACGATACAGTATTGGAGGGCAGAAGAGATGTTATCCTGCGTGCTACCCTGAGGTTTTATGTTCCTACTCAAGCCACAGCAGTATGAAGACATCACTCAGTGCTGCACTTATCACTTACTCCTCCCAAAGGAAATTGCATTTTAACTTTAGGTCATTGACCCATTTATTCTACCTTTCATTTTTATTTCCATTGAAGAATAAAGTCAGACATATTAACTGGCAATTTCTCTAAAGTCACTTTTTTTTCATTTTCATACAAGATCTTTTAAAGTAGAATATGGAAATCCTCAACAAAATCCTATGACATGCATAAGCAAGTCATTGGAAATTTTTATAATTAAAAAATATAAACATTAGTTATGTCATGGCCTTTTACAAACCAATTCAATTGTAGAAATTTAGCATTCACTTATATACAATGCCTTAAAAAACATGAAAGTTCACAGCAGCGTAACTATGACAGGAATATAAGTATTCTATAGACTTTCTAGCAGAGAAATAAATAGTTGAATATCTATATACTAGTGGCCCGGTGCACGAAATTCGTGCATGGGGGAGGGGGTGTTCCTAAGCCCGATTGCATCCTCTCCAATCTGGGAACCCCTCGAAGGATGATGTCCTACTGCTGGTTTATAGGAATCGGGCCTAAACCAGCAGTCAGACATCCCTCTTGCAATCCAGGACTGCTGGCTCCTAACCACTCACCTGCCTGGCTGCCTGATTGCCCCTAACCACTCTGCCTGCTGGCCTGCTTGCCCCCAACTGCCCACCGCTGCTGGCCTGCTTGCCCCCAAATGCCTCCCCACAAGCTTGCTTACCTCCAACTGCCTCCTTCTGGCCTGCTTGCCCCCACCTACCCTCCCCACTGACCTGCTCAACCACAATTGCCCCCCTGCTGGCCTATTCACTCAAAACTTCCCGCCACCTTGCTGTACTGATCAAGTCCAAATGACCCCCACTGATGGCCTGCTTGCCCCCAACTGGCCCCCTGCCAGCCTTCTTACCCCCAACGGTCCCGCCCTCCACCAGCCTGATCGACAACAACTGCCCTTCCCTCTTGGCCTCTAACCACCTCTACCTCAGCCTGGCCACCATGGCTTTGTCCAGAAGAATGTCCAGAAGGTCTCCTGGAAGGTCTTCCAGTCTAATTAGCATATTTCCCTTTATTAGTATAGATAGATACCTGGTGCAATGGTGAGGGCAGGCTGGTTTGCCCTGAAGGGTATCCTGGATCAGGTTAGGGGTTCCCCTGGGGCATGGGGCAGCCTGAGAAAAAGGCCTGTGGTGGTTTTCAGGTTGGCCACATTCCCTTCAGGGTGGGGGTCCCCGCTGAGGTGCCTGGCCAGCCTGGGTGTGTGGCTGATGGCTGTTTGCCAGCTAGCCATGGCCCTGGGCAACCCAGGCTCCCAGACCCTCCTTGAGCAAAGGCCACAGCAGCTGGAAGCTGGTATCTAGGATTTATTTATCTTCTACAATTGAAATTTGGAGCATTGAGTGGAGCCCTCAGCCAGCCAGAGCAGGCAGAAAGCTTGGCTTCCTCCATTGCCAGGGGCAACCCAAGCCTCCTGTTCACTCCAGCTCTGTGGCTGCCGCTATCTTGGTTGGGTTTATTTGCATACTACTCCTGATTGGCTGGTGGGCATGGCTTGTGGGAGGTACGGTCAATTTGCATGTTTCCCTTTTATTAGATAAGATATAAAAGCCTAAGTGACTATTCAACTGTTTGACCATTCAACTCATAGCTATGACACAAACTGACCACCAGGGGGCAGACACTCAATGCACAGGCATGGGAACATGAAACAGACTGATGAATCTAAGAGGGAAGGGGAAGGGGAAGGGAGGAGGGCAGGAAGAGATTAACCATAGATTTTATATGCATACTAGAGGTCCAGTCCATGGCTTCGTGCACCAGTGGGGTCCCTCAGCCTGGCCTGCGGGGATCAGGCTGGAACTGGTAGTCCAACATCTCCCAAGGGATCCTGGATGATGAAAGGGCACAGGCTAAGCTGAAGGACCCCAGCAGTGCATGAATCCGTGCACTGGGCCTCTAGTAGATACAATAAAATAATGAAATATTATGCAGCCTTAAAATAATGAAAGCACTAATATATTAGTAACATAAATAATCACTTAGCTATAATATTTACTAAAATTTGCAAATAATGTACAAGATATATTTATTTATCTTAATATTAAAATAATGCATAAGTATAAGAATATATAGATTTAAATCTCAACTAGACCTAGTTTTGAGTCTAATATCATGTTTAACTAAGTAAAAATACCCAGAGACAACTTGTGTGCTTCAATGATGTACATTCACAGAAATACTTTGTTACTGGAAAACTACATAGAGAAATAAGGAAATAGCAACTTGGAAATTTTATTATGGGAGGGAATAAAGGAATTTTCTGTTTTATTTGGGCCTTCAATATGCATCTATTTTTTTAAAATATATTTTTATTGATTTCAGAAAGGAAGGGAAAAAGAGAGATAGAAACAGCAAATCTAATAAAAGAGTAATATGAAAATTGACCCTCACTCTGTTACACCCACAAGCCATGCCCACCAGCCATGCCCACCAGCCAATCAGGGGCAAATATGCAAATTAACTCAATTAAGACGGTGGTGGCCACAGAGCTGGAGTTGCCCCGGGCAATGGAGGAAGCCAGGGCCCTGTGGGCCCTGAGCTCTACTCAAGGCTACAAAGTTTCAATTATAGAAAATAAACCCCAGATACCTGTTGGGTTGGGCCTTAGGTTGCCAGGGGCAACCCAGGCTTCAAGCGGGGGACCAAGGCAACAAAGTTTCAATTATAGAAGTTGAATAAATCCCAGATACCTGCTTCCAGCCAGGCACCCCAGTAGGGATCCAAACTCTGAAGGGGCTGTGGGCAGCCTGAAATGGCCCGCTGCCCCTCACCTAGACTGGCCAGGCACCCCAGCAGGTGGACATCCCCTGAGAGGTCCCAGACTGTGAGAGGGCACAGGCCGGGCTGAGGGACCCCCTCTCCTCCCTAGTGCACAAATTTTTGTGTACCAGGCCTCTAGTCAATGATAATAGAGAATCATTAATTGGCTTTCAATATGCATCTATTGCTTTTACTGTTAAGACAATATGATTATTTTGACAGATTTGTAACAATTTTTATTTGTCTTTATAATTCTCTGTTAAATGTATTAAAATATCCAAATTAATTAAAACAACATGTACACATAATTTCATCTTTTCAATAGTTTAACTCAATTTTTCAGATATTATATGACTTATGTTTGTTTAACATTTATGGGTGTGCCCCAATTGTTAAATGTTATATGAAAGCTATCTATACTAATAAAAGTGTAGACCTGACATCTTCTGGACATCCTTCCAGGCAAAGCCATGGTGGCAGCGGCCGAAGCAGAGGTGGGCAATTAGGGGTGATCAGGCTGGGAGAAGAGGGAAGTTAGGGGCAATCAGGCCGGCAGGGGAGCAGTTAGGATGTGATCAGGCTGGCAGGCAGAGGCAGTTAGGGGTGATCAGGCTAGCAGGGGAGCAGTTAGGGGCATCAGGTTGGCAGGCAGAGTTGTTAGGGGTGATCCGGCAGGTAGGCAGGCAATTGGTTAGGAACCAGTGGTCCCAGATTGTGAGAAGTATGTCTGACATGAGAGTCCCAGGCCAGGCTGAGGGACAACCCCACCCATTCATGAACAAATTTCATGAGCCGGGCCTCTAGTGGATATATATAAAAGCCAAAGTGACCATTATGACAGAACAACCAGGATGAATGATTGCTGTGATGCGTACTGATCACCGGGCACAGATGCTCAATGCAGGAGCTGCCTCCTGGTGGTCAGTGTGCTCTCACGGTGCGAGCACTGCTCAGCCAGAAGTGGGGAGCATGGCAGGCAAGTGCAGTAGCAGTGGTGGGAGCCTCTCCTGCCTCCACAGCAGTGTTAAGGAATGGTGAGCTGAGTAATGAGGCGCAAGCAGGCAGGCAGGTGAGTGGTTAGAGACAAGCAGGCAGGCAGACAAGCAGTTAGCGGCAAGCAGGCGGGCAGGCAAGCAGTTAGGGGTAAGCAGATCTGGATTGCAAGAGAGATTTCTGACTGTCGGATGTCCGACTGCAGGGTTTGTGCCTAAACTGGCAGTCAAACATCCCCTGAGGGGTCTCAGATTTCGAGAGGGCACAGGCTGGGCTGAGGGAACCCTTCTTTCATGCACAAATTTGTTCACTGGGCCTCGTGTTTTATAAAATATTCTAACTTAATCACTAAATTTTGACTACATTTTTGCCACTTATAACAATTTATTTTACAGCATATTCTCATTTTGTATTTAGTTTCCTGGGATGATAACAATAAAGAGAGAGAATTAAGTAAAAACGAATTAAGGAATAACAAAATCATGTAACAGAAGAGGAATAGAAAACACCTCAGTTTAAGAAGAAGTTTGAAAAATTACTTTTAAAAAGTACATTTTTTTCCCTTTTCCTTTTTTTGGCAGTTGAGGTAGAGATCTGGTTGAGGTGGTCTGACAAAAGGAGACTATGGAAGGCAAACTGTACAATTTTTCTTATCTTACAACCTGAAGGCATTGCCAGTCTGTGTGGAGGGGAGACAGAGAACAAATCTCCCCTTCGTAAGCATATCTTCTCCTACAATGCAAGGCCATTACCATTACCTCCGAGAATGTAGAAGGGAGGAAAAAAATGTCAAAAAATGACTTACTTGTAAAAGAGGATAAATACATACACATACAGTCTACATGGATATTTTTACAAGGTGAATGCATGATTAATCATAAGATATATTACGATTTTTTTAGAAGGAATAATGACTCTAGAATCTTACTAGTTGACACGCTGTTACAGGTACCTCTCACAGACACCAGAGAGGTGCTATTGGACAGGACAGCCCCCTGAGCCCCTGGGAGAGGGCTGTCCCCCACCTCGATCCTTGTCTTCTCATGTAAATGAATTTATTTATAGGAGAGACCTTGACCGCATTGTGAAAAGTCAGGTTATGAAAACAATTAAAGCATGCACCTTTATGGAAAAAGCAAAGCAAGCAAACCTACCTATACGTCTGGCTCATGAAGCACACACAGGCTCTCAGCTAATCTGAAGAGCAGGCTGGGTGGGCGCCCGAGGCTTTCTATGCCCCCCTGTCTACAGGCTTCCAAATTCTTCGGCTGACTATTTTAGCGCAGATTCATTCTCAAGGTCCCTTTTTGAAAACATTTGTTGTGGCCTTCCCAGAATTCATGAAAAACACCTGGCAGCTTTGTCTTGCCAAGTCTTGAGACTGCTGGCTCCTCTGCTTAGGGAGTAAAATAGCCCTTTTTTCTCTTTCCCATTGATCAGCCTTTTCTGTATTCTCTCAGTGGGGGCGTTTTTTAACCGTTTGCTCTGTGTCCTTGGCTGGGGGAGATAATGGTTTGTTCGTTACAAGCTGGCTGCAAATTGCCCACACTGTTTGGCCTTGGTTTAGCTTTCCTGTCTCAGTTTTCCTGGTTCTCCTTCCCTGGAATCCTGTACCAGTTTTAGCTGCCTCCAATGGTCATGTCCGGATTTCCTTCTTCCTTTCACCCCTTGCCTTGTCTGCCTAATCCTGTTTCTAATTCCTCTCAATACCAAAGGCTAAAAGAAACAGAAACTGTTCTCCAAGGAGCATAAATTATCATGATTCCCTCACATAAAAGGATGTCCAGAAATAGTGTGGGTCCCACGGACATAGTGGAGCCCCACAGAGCAGCGTTTCAGGGAAAGACTTGGAACCAGAGTGCAGACCCCCTCCCCAGGCATCACTTCCCTCAACAATTTTCTTTCCTGTGATGTTAATACAATAGTGACTTCTTTATAGAAATGTGTGCGTAACAGTAGTCATTAGTGCTCAATAACATCATGTAATATCATTTTTATCCTATTCTTTCACTCTGACACATTAAGTGTTGTCTTCATCCTCTGCCTGCTAGCAAAAATCCTAAAGAAATAGCCAGGCAGTGTCTTGTTCAGAAAATTTGAAAGGTCATCCTTTTCCTGGACTTGATTTTGAAGCAAGTGTTCTTTCAGACAGATGCAAGGCGTGTCTTCATTTCTTATCACTGATGACATTCTTATGTCTTCATATACATCTGAAGTCTCTCTTGGATCACCATTAGTCTGATGACATATATTTTACTTTGGGGATTTATTTTTTACAATTACATATTTCTGAAAGCAAATATTATCGTATGGTAAGCAGCTTCTAAAACGGCTACCGATGACTCGCTGCCTCTTTCGTAATATCCACTCCTTGCCTGCCTGTGAGGGGGACTTTGGGTCTACTAATGGACAGAGTATAGCACATGTGAAGGATGCCATTTCTGAGGCTAGGTTACGAGATGTCTGTGACCTCACTCTCTCTCTCTCTCTCTCTGTCTCAATTTCTCTCTGTCTCTCTCACTGTCTCAACCTTGGCTCTGGGCAGAGGAAGTTGCCATGCCATGAATAGTTTAAAAAGATAGAGATAGATAGAGATAGAGATAGAGATAGAGATAGAGATAGAGATAGAGATAGAGATAGAGAGAGAGAGAGAGAGAGAGAGATAGAGATAGAGATAGAGATAGAGATAGAGATAGAGATAGAGATAGAGATAGAGATAGAGATAGAGATATCAGAAGAAGAGAGAGATCTAAACATTAATGATGAAAGAGAACCATTGGTAGGCTGCCTCTTGCGCATCCCCTACTGGGAATAGAGCCTGCAACCCAGGCATGTGCCCTGACCAGAATCGAACTGTGACCTCCTGATTCACATAGTTCAATGCTCAACCACTGAGCCATGCCAGTTAGGCATGCCATGACTAGTTTCATGGAGAGAGGCTCACCTGGGAAGGAGCTAATGTCTCCAGTAAGAGCCAGCGAGGATCAAAGGCCTGCTCACAGCCATCTGAGTGAGTGTGGGAGAGGATTTGTTCCCTGGCTGAGCCTTGCAGCCCAGCCAGAATGTTGATGGTAGCCTTGTGAGACCCTGAGCCGAAGGCCCCAGCTAAGGCACATGCAGATTCCAGCCCCACAAACACTGTGAGTTAATAAATATTTGTCATTTTAAACGGCACAAGGTCTTACTAACTTGTTCCACAGCTATAGATAATTAATATACCCAAAAGTAGAAAGATACTAGAGATATGTAAGAGTTGATTTACATATGCCACATTTAAATACTTTTCTAAATTTACTCCTCATATATTTTACAGATATTGCATTTGTGGAGAATGTGTAAACTTTTTATCATTATAATTTTTATGGGAAATTATATTATCACCACAGTTATTATAATTATTTTTAAATAGGTCATTTCAAACTAGATTGTTTACTCTCTTCCCTTGAAAGAGTTTTAATGAAGTCATGAATCTTTTAAATGGGAGGTATATTTTATAGAACATTTCCATCTCACAGCCAAAAATATCAATATGTTATTCTGCACCCGGCTACATTTGACAGGAGCAGATGTAGAGGCACGGTCCAACACATATATATCAAATTCTATCTTTAAGAATCTGATATCAGTCTTAGACACAGGGTTTTACAGAGATAGAACTCTCTTATCATCCAAATTTCCTTTATCCCCTTTGTGCAAAATTCTCCCGATACTTAAAATGTGCCCATCTGTTTGATTTGTTTTTATTAAATACTAGGGGCCCAGTGCACAAAAATTTGTGCACTCGGGGAGGAGGGAGTCCCTCAGCCCGGCCTGTGCCCTCTCACAGTCTGGGACCCCTCAATGGATGTCCTATGATGGCCCCAGTCTGCCAGGCGTCTTTTGTGTGTGTGTGTGTGTGTGTGTGTGGCCACTGGGGACCTGCCCCCAGCTTCATCTGAGGGAGGCTCG